>BRDA01092610.1:0-20956 GCA_036984385.1 Crenuchus spilurus
TATATATATGATGATTAACACAGTCTGTGCAGAGGCAGGTGGAATGATAAAGTAGAGAGGACACAGTGTTTAAAAACACTAGCAGCTTTGCTGTGTCTGATCCACTCATACCAGTGCAACACACACTAACACACCACCACCACATTGGTGTCACTGCAGTTCTGAGAATGATCCACCACCCAAATAATACCTGCTTTTGCCCCAAAAGGATTTGGCCCCATTCAAAGTCACTCAAGTACACACAAAGATCTTCAAGTATGTCCGTTTCTCTTACATCCATTATGTCAACAACAAGACTGTTCTGTCAAACATGAATTTTTATAAGTCTTTAACCCAACCTTGGTGACCACAATGAAATAATGAAAAAATGAGCTTTTGTATTTATTTTGGTCCTGAAATTACAGGTTTGATCTGTGTTTCTCTGGTCTTCCTAAGCAACCTCTAAATTATATTATGTCTGAAAAGAATTTTTTTACTCATGCTTTAATTTCATTCAAGGCCTTGTAGTTTATTCTATGTCCAAACGCCTTTCACCTGAGATTCTGTTAAAGGCATTCACTCACATAACTCTGAAAGAGCCTCATTTAACCTGAACTGCTGTAAATATACAAAACTGGAATTTTATATTATTTTATTGTTGTTTTAAGACAAACTTCTTAAGAAAACATTCCTTATTCTAAAATATGTTCAAATAGATTTAACTGGAGCTAATTTGAACCATTTCATTGGTTCATTCAACAACAAATGCTCACATGATATATCAAAATATTATGACCATCCCTGAGTTGGAATTAACTTGGTCCTGGATGTCACAGATCCCACGTATCGGGGGTTTGCTGCAGGTATAAATAAGCAGAATGGTCATCATGGGCAAAGTACATGATTTGACTGATGTTCAACAGGGCATGATAATAGGGTACCGGATGAAGGGTGGAATCAGCTTGGAAACTGTGTGAGCTGCTGTAGTGAAGATGAACCGAGAATAAACTTCTTGTACATTGAGTGCCTCCCAACAGCATAACAGTGGTGCCCTACAGGCTACTGATGCCAGAGGGGAGCAATGACTCTGGTACCGAGGAATCAGCATACCATAGTGGACCAGTTAGCGTCTATAATGAACACAGGAACAAAAAGGAAAGTGAGGGATCACCATGAAGTGAACACTCCAAGCCAAGGGTGGTTATTCCTGCTATTAGGTAACTGGTCACAATACTCTAATATGACTGTGTATAAAGGACAGCTGACACTTCAAAGAGTATGAACATAAGAAGAGAGACTTAGAATAGTGAACCACAATTTAGAAAAGGTATTTGAAACTGCAGTGAAGAGCATCACTTCTGACAGTGAAATTTGTTCTGGTCTCTGCCTTTTTTAGATGTTTCCTTCTAATGGACCTGTGAGTGAAACAGATGCCTGCAGGGTTTGAATGGAACTGTGTACAGAAGAGACCTGAAGGAAAGATCTGAGACCCAATGTAAAAAAATTGCTACAGCTTTCTATGTTCATGCTGGAATTTTTGTTGAACTGTTTAAGATGCATCTGATGAGTGTTTAAAATGTCTCAAATCAGGGCAACTTGATCAGGTACAAAGAGACTTTTGATGCACTTGTAACTCAAGCTGTGCAATATTTACCCAGAACAACACACTCAGACATTTTAATGAATTCATATGCAGGTTTTTATGAACAGAAATAACAAACTCGGTGTGTAAGCACATTGGACTATGTGTCATTGTCACTTTATTGACATCTACACAAATAACAGATTACTGAAGTCATTTTGCAATTGGCTGCATATCTAAACCTTTTCTGTCTATGGGAAAAATCTCTGTTTAAAAAGTCATCCCTATCACACCCTGTGATAAAAGACAAAGTTCCAAAATACCTACTACACATACTGTAGCCTACTACTGATAATGCCACATTCCCACCACACGGACTGAAGCTTGGGTTTCTGTGGGGTATTTTGATTAGGCCTGGCTCCTATGATTTCACATAAGGTGTTGCCTTTCATGTAGCATATACTGTATACCAACCAGCCATTTCATTTACACCACCACCACATCAGTGTCACTGAATGATACCCCACCAAAATAATATCTGCTTCCTGTCATAATGTGAGGGTCCTGATCATCAAAAAACAGGGAAATATTTACATTTACAACATTTGGCGGACACTCTTATCCAGAGCAGCGTACAAAAGTGCTTTGTTTCCATTAAGAGAATTATCTCAGCTAGTACAGACAGATTACAGGCCCTCTAAACTACTCTTCAGTTCAGACACTGGTAAAACAAAACCATCACTAACAACTAGAAAGAAGGAAAAATACACAATTATACACAATATAAGAGCATTACAATGCTTTACAATAACTGTTTTAAACTAGTGCTCAAGTGTTCAACAAAGAGATGGGTGTTCAGTCTGTGAGGGAGTCTGCTGTTCAAACAGTCAGTGGGAATTTCTACCAGCTGGGTGCTAATACAGAGAAGTCTTGATGCTAGTCTTCCACATTTCTTGAAGGATGGTGGGTCAAGCTGAGCCATACTGGAGGCAGAAAGGGCTTGAGGTGCGACTCGAAACTTGACCATTGCCATTAGGTATAAGGGGGTTGGTCCATTTCTTGCTTTGTAGGCAAGCATCAGATTTCTGAATCTTAATTCTCCCAGCAGCTACAGGAAACCAGTGAAGTGAATGCAGTAGTAGTGTGACGTAGGAGAACTTGGGTTAATTGAAGACCAGTCGAGCAGCTGCATTTTGGAACAACTTGGATCAATGGAAATGGGGCTAAAGTATACAGAGAAACTGATCGACTACAGTCTGTAATTGTATAATTACAATGTTTACATATATGGGAAGTGGAGCAGATAAAATTAATATAAACACAACTCATTCTAAACTCAAATCAGAAAAATGTTGGGACAGAATGAAAAATGCAAATAAAAAAAATGGTATTTCTTACATTTACTTGGATTTTTATTGCAGACAGTATGAACTCAAGATGTTTAATGTTTTGTCTAGTCAAACTTATTTCATTTGTTACTATACATCCATTACTGCATTTCAGGCCTGCAACACATTTTAAAAAGTTGGGATGGGGCAATTTAAGGCCAGTAATAAGGTTAAAATAAAAACACCAAAAAACAATTATGTAATTTCAAACAGTTGATGTCATGAGGAGCAAAAATGGAGGAGCAACAATCGGTAGAGGATCTCAAGTTTGTCAACAAATGCATGAAAGATATTGAAATGTGTAAAAACTATGTTCCTCAGAGAGAGATTGGATAAGATTAGCACATTTCTTCCTCTACACTGCATAAATGATTAATGGAATCTGGAGGAATTTCAGTGCATAAAAGGCAAGAGCAAAAGCCTAAGCTCAACACCTATGATCTCTGATCCTTCAGACAGCACTGCACCAAGAACTATCATTCACCAATAGTTGAAAACCACATGGACAAGAGATTACTCTGTCAAACCTTTGTTCAACACAACAATACAGAGGTACATTCACAAATGCCACTTAAAACTTTACTGTGCAAATATTATCTATGTCCCATGGTGTCACCAACTTCTCTGGACTCAGAGGCATCTAGAAAAGATGAACACGCAGTGGAAACATGTATTGTAGTCAAACAATTTGTGAAGGACACCAGGATCATCCAGATGTGGGTACAGGAACTGGACTGGAATGCCTGCTGTATTGACCTTCCCAAAAGAGAATTTTGAAACAAAGAATGAGATGAAGACAACCCCCCACTGTTGCACACCTTAACAGATATTTGGGGCAAAATAACACCTGAAACACTTCACTGCTTAGTATCATCAGTGCCAAAACATCTTTGAAGTGTTGTGAGAAGGAATGACAATGTGGAAAATGCTTTACTGTCCCAATTGTTTTTGGAATGTGTTACCTGAATGTATAATAACAAATTAAATGAAGTTGACTAGACAAAACATGAAATATCTTGGGTTCATACTGTCTGCAATTAAATATAAAAAGTCAAAATAAATGTAAGAAACACTTTTTTTTTGCATTTTCCTCAATGTCACAACTTTTTCTTATTATAAGTTGTATTAATCATGATTGAAAAGCCTTTAAACAAGGCACCTAACCCCCAACTGCTTCACAGGCACTGCCCACTGCTTCAGGCACATGTTCACTAGTGTGTTCACTAATGTGTGTTTCACTGCACAAATGGGTTAAATGTGGAGGTCAAATTCCTTTATGTGCAAATCAAATCAAATTAAGTCAAATCAAAACATTTTTGTTCAGCATATGGTTCAAGACTCATCCAGATGTAAAATAATAATGTCCTCTGTTGTCTGTGGTTATTGATTCATTTAGGTTGGTAATGCAGTTCCTATATTAATGTAGGAAATATTCTTTACATAAAACATTTTAGCATGAATAGCCCAAAAAATCTGTACAAGACTTTAAGAGGCTGTTAAATCAAGTCCATTTCCCTTTCAAATTGGTAAGTATTGTACTCCATCTGAAAACCCTGTTGATTTCAACAAAGCGGTCCATCAACAAGAGGCATGGGCACAATCTAGGAAATCAGTAGAAATTTTACCAACCATGCTTGCACTGCCAACTCAAGTAATGATTCAGTAAAAATGAATGATTGCTTACATTTGTGCTTTTCACATGAATTACTGCAATTACTATTTAACACAAGCTCACAGTGTTGGGTTATTTTCCAAAGCCTTAAGTGTCAGTTTAGTGTGTGAATACTCTTACTGCAATGACTGTAAATAGAAAATCACCTTTCTTTTTAACAGCCTTTCTGAAAAGTACTGAATATCTAGAAACAGATTTTGGGTTAAATGTGGGTGAGAAAGTAGAAGTAGTACGGTGGAAAGAAATGGAATTTACAATTTCAAAAGCAGGCCAACATCTCCTGATGGTGGAACTCAGAGTCAGGGGCAATGCAGGGCTTGCCAACATGGATAAACGAATCTGTCGTTAGCCCAAGGATGTAACATAAATTAGCATAGGTAAAATGTCCCACCAAAAACCATAATCAAGCAGGTAGATGTGTGACATGTGTGCAGAGAGGACATCAAATGAAGGGAGTAAAGAAACATCCTCTGCGTTACAGAAGAATGTAAGTTAACCAGCTTTTTGCTAACTGGTTTTGTTTCTGTTACCGATTGTCTTCCAGGCATTTTAGGAGGATGTACCCTCATCTGCAGCAGATTATGCCTCAAAAGGTGAATAGGTTCTCCTCAGAGTTGCTTTCTTGGTACATGAAACTAGTTCCCAACTAGCTAAAGTATGTAAAGTTGGAGAATTCTTGCTTTACTTTTTAAAATAAAAAGGTTTTGCATTGAGAGTAATTCCTCCCAACGTTTAACGATAATTAGATTTCTCTGACTAATATTTAGATGCAAAAACACCACATGTGAGTTAATTTGGAGGGGAAATGGTTGTATTTGTGTGTGCTTTGGCTGAAGCCCTGTGCACAGTGTGACTTGAGCTATGCGCTTGGTGTCCTTGTGGCAGAACAGAACAGGCTGTTTCCTCTCTCTCTCTATCTCTCTCTCTCTCTCTCTCTCTCTCTCTCAGTGTTTTGGCCATGCATGAGTGCAGCTTGTTTCTTTAATAATAATTTTTAATGAGCTCTTCCTCCGTTATTTCCCTCTGCAGGCAGCTCAATTAATGCCTCGTTCCATATCTCCACATCTCGAGTGCTGAGAACCCCCCAGAGTACATTCCCCCACCCCCTCACTCACTCACTCACTCACTGTAACACACACACATACACACACACTCCATCACCATTCCAACCACTATCGGCTAAGGATCTGTTGTTGTTTTCTGAAGTGAAGCTCAGTCTAGTGTGAGTTCTCCCAGGTGAGGATGCTTACGCCTTCTCTTCTGTGTCTGTTTTAGTCCTGTGTTGCTGAGTCGGTTGAGGAAGGCCACAGCCGCAGGAAGTCGGCCACTGTACACCTAGCAAAGAGCTGCAGAAAGACTCCTCTCAAGTTCATAGGACGTTGAGCACAAAACTCACCTCAGCACTGGCGTATGGATGCATTCTTCAGCAGATGTTTTCTTTACGGTCATGAACAGAAATTAAAAAAGTAATAATGAGTTCCTTTGTCTCAGAGAGTACAAATATCTAATTGATAGTCACACATGGTGACTTTATGACACTTCTTGGGGTTATTACCAGGGCTCAGTGCTCTGAAGAGTCTGCTAAGCTGCTTTCAGATGGTGAGAGTTTTTGAGCAGATTTGATGAGGATGAAAGGCTTCCAGCTTCACGCAGCAAGGTTTTCTTATTATATTATCTATTACAGCATCTGATCAGAACTTGTGTCCTACAAATGAGCCATTTATTGTCCAAATGATGTGATTAAAAAGCAACATCATATCAAGTATGTGTGGCAGTGGTGGCCTGAGATGAGTTTACAGTCTTAAATGAAAAGTGCCAAACGGTGATCTTCAGAGTGATGTCACAGAAAAACCACTGTCGGCCTCATAAAGAGCCTTTCAATTGACATTTTTTTTAAAGAAACAGGTTGTGGCTCTGAGTGGCTCAGTGGACTAATGCGCTGATCTGTGATCGTGAGATCGAATCCCAATCATGCCCCTTGCTGGGGCGATCCATCAGAACTGGGGATCCTGTGCTTTCCTCCAAGCGCATAGGCTGCTCGGCAGCAGTTGGAAAAGAGGCGGAGCTTGACTTTACATGCATTGGAGGAGGCCTGTGTTAGCCTGCACTCTCCTAGAGTCAGATACATTACAAGTGATAGGGAGAGTCAATGAATGAGTGGTTTGATTGGCTTATTGGGGAGAAAAATGGATAAAACAGGAAGCAGATTGTACACTTCAATACACCTTCACAATTAATGGATTTTTCTAGAACCATACTTCTAATCCAAGAACCATTAAGTGATCCTTATTTTAAGAGAGTCACTGGCCTTCTGCTGTAAGTCACTGTTCTATTCTATTGTTTTAAGAGCAACATTTTGTTAAATCTGAATCTGTAGAGTGGACAGCCCATTCAAGAGGAAGGAACAGGTTTGTGTAATGACGTCGTACTGAAGAAACAGTTCAGTTAAAGACTCAGTCCTGCCTGTTGCCATGGCATCTCGTACCTCCAATCTGTTTGCCTGCATTTCAATGACAGCTCTATTGATTGGAGCTCTATTGTCTATTGGCCCTGAGGATGGAGGCTGCCGCTCTCTGTGCTTTAGGACTTCTCTATGCCTCCATCTGAATTATTACTGCCTGTTTGGTTTCTACGAAGGCTTTGTCTGCTCTGCATTCATGAAGTTTTCATCGGTATGTTGGAATAGTTTTATGTTGTATATCCTGGCTACTAGCTTCAACTCTGCCACATTTCTATGTCCTTCTGTTCACTTTCAGAGCAAGTGGGGTCAGAGTGCAAAATCTGGACTACTTAAATGCCCTTTGGAGTGCACAGAGATTACATTTCATGGTTGAGGACAAAAAAGCAGTTATAAGAGCAGAATTTGTATGCAGTATATATTTTTGTGAACTAATGTGATAAAACCACCATACAAACATTGTATACATGCTGTGAAGCAGTGTCCTCTTGCAAATTTTGCTATGTGGCCTATATAGTTTATAGATGCTGTTATATGAATACCTTTGATTTAAGTTATTATTTCTTTTGGATACTATTTGAAAATGCCTGCTATAATCATTTTAGAGCCATTGCAAATGGTCCCAAACTTTTTGCTAACAGATAATAAGGTTGTTACATCACATTACTTTCAGAGAAAAAGATGTGATGAAGTGTGGATTTGTAGGATCAGTCCTGTAGAGTCAGAGAGCACTGCACAATTGATTTCATTCATTAAAACCAGGATGAGCTAAAGATAACATGGAAATCATAAGGCTGTATAGTTCTCATGCCCCATAAAAATGCTTATCACCAATTTAAAGGTTTGCATCATTCTTTCTTCCATAATCCACCATGTTTGGGTTTAGACAGCAAATATTCATTGTTATTGGATTCCATTTATATTTGAAAGAAAATCACTACTCATTTTACTACAATGTTGATTTTTGGCTCTTTCTGTGTACTGAATGTCATTTTACAGGTCAACCTTCTGGCCACAAATCTCCAGTTACAATATCTCTCTCCAGCCATGCCAGTGGAGTTTGTCGCGATGACAAACAAAGCAGGAATTTCTAGTTTGTTTTCCCCCTTTGCAAGTTTGGCAATCAATTTCTGATTGTATGCAGCTCTGACACATATCGCACCATTTCTCAGTTTGAGTGACAGCTCTTCTCATTTTCTCCCAAAGCCTGCAACCCGATGATGGAGCGTACGTGCATGTGGGCAACCATTTGTGAGTGTATGTGTGTGTTTGCGTGTACATGTAGCTTTGTAGATATCAAAAAGAAAATCTAATCTTTGAACAGCATATTTCAGTTTTTTTGCC
Organism: Crenuchus spilurus; assembly: GCA_036984385.1. Classification (NCBI taxonomy): domain Eukaryota; kingdom Metazoa; phylum Chordata; class Actinopteri; order Characiformes; family Crenuchidae; genus Crenuchus; species Crenuchus spilurus. The sequence goes on from BRDA01092610.1 coordinate 8,424, forward strand.
ATGTGGCTCTTTCCTTTAAAGTCTATATGTTTGTGGGATTTTGAACTGCGTTACCTTGTCTGCTGTGATTTTGTTCTTCTGTCAAGGGCCTGTCAATTTAGTTCAATCTGAGTGCGTGCTCTTCATTGTGCTGTCAAAAGAGGCCAAGGCAATGCGGGGTGTGTTCTGGGGTGGAAAGGGACGCATAAGGAAACTGTGTGTATATATATATATATATATATATATATATATATATATATATATGTGTGTGTGTGTGTGTGTGTGTGTGTGTGTGTGTGTGTGTGTGTGTGCTGGGTCCATCACACAGGCCTATCAATATCAGTGAAAATTACTGCCAGCTCTCTAGCTCTTGCTAGCCCAGATTAGTGCCACACACACACAGCCATCGAGCTGCGAGACTGTGCAATGATTATTCCTAATGGGTAACGATTTATCGTGGCAGGGGTGCTAACGTTTTTATAATTGACTCCAGTTCAGCCCGACACCGAGCAGGAGAGACAGATGTTGTGGCTCATTGTGGCTTGTTGTAGTGCGTGCCAACTATAATTTCCAACAATGCAAGCACCTGTGTTCCGCCATCCCCATTTACATACTCTCCTGTGTCACAGACATTTTCACTGATAGTGTAGGAGATATGTAAAGTGTGTGTGTGTGTGTGTGTGTGTGTGTGTGTGTTTGTGTGTATAAAATAAATTTTATAGCAACAGGCTGCCAATCATATGGTAACCTAATGGTCATAACATTATATATTTTTAGTTTTCATTGTTATGATTACCAAGCTTGTCTATATTGGTGTATCCCAATATGTCACTACTAGCTAGACAATATCCAGAAAAGAACTATAATATATTTTTGATATTCTATCAAATATCACATAGATGCTATATTCAAATATTGTTGAATCAAAGTTTGCTTGTTGAGTAAAACTTTACTGATTTTTTACTTTTTATTTTATTTCTAATGAAATTAAAAAAAACTTAGTAATATAAAAATATATTTTGATAAACAAACAAATCGCATAAGTGGTCTTGTGGTTAGGGATCTTGGCGACCGGAAGGTCGCCGGTTTGATTCCTGGGCAGGTCATAACTGAAGTGCCCTTGAGCAAGGCACCTAACCCCCAACTGCTCCCTGGGCACCATGGATAGGGCTGCCCCCACTTCAGACACATGTTCTCACAGGCTAGTGTGTTCACTAGTGTGTGTGTGTTTCACTTCATGGATGGGTTAAATGTGGAGGTTAAGTTTTGTTGTGTGCAAATCTCACTGGCAAAGTTGGATCTAAAATCTAAGTTTCTATGTTTGCTAGAAGCATGATCTCATTTACTTTTGAAAATAAATTACCTGGAGAACATACCATGCCGTATATCAACCAGGAGCAGTCAGAAACTTATTTAGACAGAACCAGGTGATTAAAACGTGACATTATCACCAATATTGTGGTTAGAAGCCTTAACAGTTCTGCCACTGAATACAGTCCAGATATTTTCAAGGTGAAAAGCTTTCAGGTTTGAAAAGCAAAGGACAAATTGACTGATGTAAAACAAGGTTAACTATAAAGTGCTGTCTTTCTGTGACAATTTGATTTGATTTGTGTGACAGATTTGCTTACTCTCTTTAGAAGTGTTGCTGTTATGTACTACTTCTAGTGTTTAGTAGTGGTGTGGAGTCAACTCCTAAAGAACTGGACCTATGACTGCCAAAAAGTCCAATTGATGAAAATCTATTACATCTATTAAAGCTCTTTTTCTATTAAATCTATTAAAGCTCTTTCTGTTTTTAAGACAATTTGATTTTTGAAAAGCAAAAACACATTTTTGCCTACATGGGTAATTAATTTTATTTGTTTCGAAATGTGGCACCATGGTAATGTTAGCTTAACATGCAAATAACAAAAACCCTTCTGAACAGTGTGACTTTTTCAAGTGTGTTCATAATTCTACTAAAATGAAGTTGTTCTAATTATGTTGAATAGGATTTTTCCCCTTTCAAAAGCTTTCTCACTTAGTGACAGTTTGCTAGAGCATGGCCATGTACACTCATTATTAGCATAATTTTATTTTATTTATTTATTTAAATTTCTCCCCAATTTGATAGACAATTGACCTCCAACATTCGGTGACTCTCCCTATCACTTGTACTGTCTCTGACTCTAGGTGGGTGCAGACTCACCCAGGCCTTCTCCGATGCATGTGGAGTCAGGCTCCGCCTCTTTTTTAATTGCTGCTGATGCATTATTGCCAGGCAGCCAATGCCCCAGTTCTGATGGATCGCCTGGCAGATGCTTGAGCCAGCTGACATTACTTAGTAGTGCTGGGAAGAGAGTGCCATCATACCTGCCTATAGAGAGCAGAGCCAGTTTTTGCTCTCTCGGATACAGCTGCCAATGGCAAACAGCATGACCTGGGATTCGAAATCACATTCCTCAGATCATAGTGACAGTGCCTTCGTCCCCTGAGCCACTAAGGGCCCATTAGCATCATTTTAAAGAGATGCCTGTAGATTTGATGTACTAAATAAATAACACAGATTGTCTATCGTAGATCAAATTTGGCTTCAATTATCAAAAAGAACACGTATGTGTTTGTTTAGACAAACATTTGATGATAATATAATCCTTTATTAGTCCCACAGTTGGAAAATACAAAAAATCAATAACTTGACATGTTTGTTTCCTTTTGGCAGAGAGAAAGTGAAACTATGATTGTCAACAAACTGTTTTCAATTAAACAGTGTTTGTGTCTGAAATCGAATCCAATTTACAGTTTAGTTTTCTGTTTAGGCTGTTGTCTAAACATTATATTGTTACCCACAATGCACCATAAATATTGTGTACAACTGATGTACACACTTACAGGCTAAAGTAAGACAATGCATCGCTGTTTCCTTATGCAACAAAGATGGCGGATGAATCCATTGGAGCAAAAATTGTGTATAAATGTTTTATATAATTATTAGAATAATGATTAAAATAATTATTGCCATTTCAATCAACACTTTTATTGATAAAATGGAAAAACTACAGGGGTTAGACAATGAAAATGAAACAGCTGGTTTTAGACCACAATAATTTATTAGTAGGTGTAGGGCCTCCTTTTGCAGCCAATACAGCGTCAATTCATCTTGGGAATGACATATACAAGTCCTGCACAGTGGTCAGAGGGATTTTAAGCCATTCTTCTTGCAGGATAGTGGTCAGGTCACTACGTGATTCTGGTGGAGGAAACCGTTTCGTCACTCGCTCCTCCAAAACACCCCAAAGTGGCTCAATAATATTTAGACACAAAGACTTGCTGTCTTGGTCACAGATGCGCCAACAAGACGTGCAGCAACAATTTGTCCTCTTTTGAACTCTGGTATGTCACCATAATGTTGTGTGCATTGTAATATACTATATAACTGTGCTCTTACCTGCTAACTGAACCTTCACACTCTGCTCTTACTGGTGCAATGTGACATTAATGAAGATTGGCCACCAGACTGGTCCAGTTTAGCCATGAAACCTCCCACACTAACATGACAGCTGTTTCACTTTCATTGTCTAACCCCTGTACATTAGAGCCTAAAATGTGTTGGAGATAAAGTTTGATGTTGTCAGCAGCCTCCATTGATGATGTTCTGGATTGTTTATATGGTTTTATGCAGAACACTCTAACTACTGATCAATTAATTCGTGGACCATTCCAGACACACCTACTAATTTATCACATGGAACTGCCACGAATTTACTCATTAAAACAATAATTAACACAATAAAACAGTGTGAGATACATTTTGTGAGATTTCATGCAAACTCAATGCGTGACAATGTAAACAATGCAAAGACTTGGCTTGTTATAGGATGTGTAGCATGTCTTCAGTTGTGCTTCTACTGTATGTTTGTGGAACTAGATCACTGAGTTCAACTGTATTGCATTTTTTTCACAGTTTTTCAAATGCAAGAATGATCTGAGCTTGATGTGGAATTACATCAGCATTTAAGCTCCAAACCAGAGAGTTTAGGCTCTGCACTGTGGGCTAAGAAGCTATTTCTGGTCTCCACTCTCTTTCCCTGGTTGACAGAATTCCAGATTTATTTAAAGCACTTCCTCCAGAAGACAAAATGAAACAGTGAGACAGAGGTGTGGAATGGAGAGAGCAATGGAGATGGATAATCTGTTTAAGAGTAGTATGGGCTTGGCCTTTTGTTCTCGCTCTTTCAACACTGTCTGATGGCTTCAGTGCTGATCCCTCTTCACTCAAAGTGTCAGTGTGCAGGAATAAGTGGAGACTTTACCATGGGGAACACACACCAAAGCCACTGTTACACAGACAGAAACGCAAAACGAATTACAACTGATCACGTCCTCATCTGCTCCATTTAATTCTGCACTACAGGTGCTCTACAGTTAATGAGAGAAGATCAAAGCTTTTACAAGTCATGATGGCCGGCTGAAATGTGTCACTTCTTAACCATTAAACATTTACAGTCATTATTGGCATTTTGCCGTACAAATTATTTCAGTGACTTGACTGATTACAGTACAAATCAAAAGTTTGGACACACCTTCTGGACATTCAGTGGTTTTTCATGATTTAAAAATGTTCTGTATTGTAGATTAATACTAAAGTCATACAAACTATGAATAAATACATATGTAATTATTCAGTAAACAAAACAGTGTTAAACAAACCAGAATATGTTTATATTTTACATTCTTCAAAGTAGGCACCTCTTGCTTAGATGGCAGCTTTCTTGGCATTTTCTCAGTCAGCTTTATGAGGTAGTCACCTGGAATGGCTTTCAGTTAACAGCTGTGTCTTGTCATGAGTTCATTACTTGCATTTCTTGCCTCTTAATGTGTTTGAGACATCAGTTGTGTCTACTTTGAAGAATCTAAAATCTAAAACATATTTAATTTGTTTAACAGTTTTAAGTTTAATACATGATTCATTGTGTGTTCATTCATAGTCTGGATGACTTCAGTATTCATTTACAATCTAGAAAAAAAATAATAAAACATGGAATGAGAAGGTGTGTCCTAACTTTTGACTGGTATTGTTTATCATTTGATTAAAAAAAAACTGAACCAAACAGAATGTGAGAATTTAATCTTTAATCTCATCAGAATCTATTCAATTTATTTTCAGTGAGACATTACTGTCTTATTTTGTAAGATCCATACAAAAGGGACGTCATACAAAAGCTGAAATAATGTTACTGAATAAAGTTCATTTCTGCTTAATTAATACTGTAAGTTTTTAAAATGTGGGAAATAGCAGTAAAGCATTGATTTTTGGTTTAAATAAGGCCCAACTATCTGCTGTACTGCTGACCTCTTGTGACAAAAATCTGAGTTGTAAAATGAACTTATTTAATGTCCCTTCAGTGCTGTGCAAAAAAGCATTAAAATTAACAAACGTAAAAAAGACTAAACGTAAAATATAAGCCTGTGATATTGTATTACAAAATATAGAACACATTTTATACTCATGTGAAGAGCTTATTTACAAAAAAAAATCAACATTTTGTATCTAAAATAACAACAGTCAAATATTTGGACATACTTCCTCTTTCAGTGTTTATTAATTTTCCTACATTGTAAATGAATACTGAAGTCATCCAGACTATGAAGAAACACATAAGGAATCATGTTGTAAACATAAAAGTGTTAAACAAACCAAAATATGTTTTAGATTTTAGATTCTTCAAAGTAGACACACAACTGATGTCTCAAACACATTAAGAGGCAAGAAATGCAAGTCATGAACTCTTGACAAGACACAGCTGTTAACTGAAAGCCATTCCAGGTGACTACCTCATAAAGCTGACTGAGAAAATGCCAAAAAAGCTGTCATCTACACACTAAGAAAAGTAAGTACAAATTTGTACAACAAAAGTTGTCATTGTGTCTATACCTTTTTGAGGTACAATAGAGTACTTTTCCATGGTACCCATGGTTTTTGTACCAGTTAATGTTCTATTCTGTACCCAAAAAGAATAAAATGTACCTTTAAGTACAAGACAGTACTGATATTGTAGCTCTGTTTTTAGTGTGTAAGCAAGAGGTGCCTACTTTGAAGAATATAAAATATAAAACATATTCTGGTTTGGGGGGGCACGGTGGCTTAGTGGTTAGCACGTTCGCCTCTCAGCGCTGGGGTCTTGGGTTCGATTCCCCATCTGAGCGGAGTTTCCATGTTCTCCCTGTGTCTGCGTGGGTTTCCTCCGGGGTCTCTGGTTTCCTCCCACAGTCCAAAAACATCGAGGTCAGGTGAATTGGGTACTCTAAAAAATAAAAAATAAAAAAATAATAAAAAATTGTCCGTAGGTGTGTTTGTGTGTGTGTGTGTGTGTCACCCAGCAATGGACTGGCGCCCTGTCCTGGGCTTAGTTGAATAGTGTAATGCCCTGCCCTGCACCCAGTGAGGGGGTAGGGGACTAACCGCGACCCTAATAAGGATTAAGCGGGTGTGATAATGAATGAATGAATGAATATTCTGGTTTGTTTAACACTTTTTTTTACTAAATAATTACATATGTATTTATCCATAGTTTGGATGACTTTAGTATTAATCTACAATGCGGACATTATTTAAATAATGAAAAACACTGAATGTCCAGAAGGTGTGTCCAAACATTTGACTGGTACTGTATGTAATAGTAATCTAATGAAATACAACAGCTCCTCAACTACTGAACATAAATGTGTTACTGCTTGAAAGTGTTGACTCCACACTTTGGAGAGAGTTTCTCTGTTGTAATGAGTGATGAATGATTAAATAAAATATAAAGATAAATATAAAGATATTTGAAGGTGTTTATGTCACAGAGGATGCAGATGAGTAAAGGTGCTAAGGCCAGTACTTATCTCCATTGTAGTACTTATCTCCATTATTACATTTTGTATAAAGAAGTGTTTCTTTTTTAGTGTAACATTTCTGGCTCCATCACTGGCAACATCAATGAAATGATCTCATCTTAAATTGCCTATGAGCTGTTTTTGATGCCTCCTGTGTTGGTAGTATGGGAGATGTGTGTGTGTACTGCTGGCTCCCAGGATTATAAAAATCCCTTATTTCACCAATTAGGCGGCTGCAGCACTGCAGGGAAGCTGGAGATAAATAATGCACCCGTGTCATGGAGTCAGCCACTGTAACCTTTTTCTAGCTCTTTAAGGTGTCACTTTCAATGAAGCCTCATCTCCATCACTTAGTGTGGTGAGAGAGAGAGAGAGAGAGAGAGAGAGAGAGAGAGAGAGAGAGAGAAAGAGAGAGAGAGAGAGAGAGAGAGAGAGAGAGAGAGAGAGACAGAGAGAGAGAGAGAGAGAGAGAGAGAGAGAGAGAGAGAGAGAGAGAGAGAGAATGTTGCAGTTTCTCAGAAGGTCATACCTGGAGATATGATGCCTCTCTGCTCTCTCCTTGTCATCTATTCCCTGCACTGGAAAAATGAGGAGAGGGAAAGTGAAACAGGAGAGAAAACATCGTGCTCTTCCAACGGTGCAGATGTTCTGAGAACAAAAGTGACAGATGAGAGAGCAGGCAGAAAAGGGGAAAGAGAGGTTCAGAAGACCAACCTGCTTGCCCATCCATTGCAATTAGAAAAGAATGACTTCTTATGTTTCATAATGTAATGTGGTAAAAGAAAGAAATCCAGAACATTGGATACAAGTTGCACTGAAGTAACGTTAAGCACCCTGTCTACTGCTGAGCAAGGCTTAAATGATTTGGGCCAGAGAAGTGTACATTTGCAGCCACTAGTTCATTCTTCACAACAAGCAAAGGCAGTGCTGTGTAGACCCAGACAACAAAACTGTTACATCTGTTCTTTCTAACCAATGCTAAATTGGATTTGTTAAGGATTCAGCTTTTTTTCTATCTTCAAAGCCTGACTTGGAGAGCTGGCAAGGACTAAATATAAAAATGCTATCTAAAATAAAGACTCCTGTTTATTTGGGTGAAGGATGCTAATATTAGCAAGAAAATCAGTAGCGTTTGTGGAGCATTCGCTCAATGCTCAAAATGCTCAATGGGTAGTATGAAGTATGTGGGTCCATATATATATATATATATATATATATATATATATACAGTATAATATCAATAACTTACATATTATGTTCATACAAATTAACAAAGAATCCACTGAATGATTGTCCTACAAACTGTCTTAACAACATGTCTGCTGTAAATGGGGATAAACCTAAACAAAAATAAACTCGTCATAAAATTCTCAAATATAAGCACAGCCGAGATACAGAAATTACAAACAGTCATTATGATGTAATCACATTTTTTACGTACTATTTTCCATCTCATCCCAGTAGTTTGAGTATATATAACCCTATTTAGATTGGATAATCTTATCAGCGAGGTAGGTGTGGTCTGGTGGTTATGGATCTGGTCCGGAAGGTTGCCAGTTTGATCCACGGGCAGGTCATAGCTGAAGTGTACTTGAGCAAGACACCTAACATCCAACTGTAAGTCACTCTGGATAAGAACATCTGCTAAATGTAACACTTTTCATTGTGTTAAAACCCCAGAATCTGAACAGCATTCAGATGACTACAGGATGAGTGAGTTTCCAGGAGGTTGTATTTTACGTGTGTCTTTGTCACATGCTAATATGATCAATTTGTTTGTACCTGTAGCTGTGATTATAATCAATCCTTTAATAAACATGTATAATAAGCCTGTATCTCACCTTTCTTATAGATTTTAATTTCTTTTACCTCCAAGTATGGAGTAGAAGATTTTCCATCCAAACCAAGTAGATTATTGAAATAATTTTTAAAAGTAAGAATATTTTTTGGTTGTTGATTAGTGATGTTTTATGTGGACCAATGTATTAAAAGACTAAATACAGCTAGTAGAAACAGCCAAAATTTTGACCAATGCGAAATGACATCTAGCTGGAAAATCAATGAGATTTGACTGGGGGGCTAGCATATGCTTCCTCTGATATATGATGACAGCAACTGCACCTTTTCAAAACTGATACTGGCATTTGGCAATTGAACATGCTTGCAGGAGAACACTAATGGTCAATTCCATTGACAAAATTTTGATTTTAGAAGTGTGGGCACAACTGGCTTGAGTGGGGGGGGGGGGGGGGGATGAATAACATCATTACTAATTATTAATAAATATTAATAAAATATTAGTTACTATTGATAATATGCTAATAATAAGTAGTAATAGTTATTATTGATAATAAAATAAAATTAATATTAGTATTAATTATTAATAAAATATTAATACATTTTTTTTATTGAACATTTAATAAAACTTTGCAATTTATTTTAGTGTCAACTGCATAGACATAAAGTTGAGAAAATGATTGCAGTTGATAAAAATATAAAATATAAAGGACAATTTTTTTGGGAAAATTCAGTACATAATAAAATATATTGTCTCCTTTATTGAAACAAATTGGTATGTACTGAAAGTTCAGAATTTGCACTTTTAACAGGATTTCTGTACTTGTTTCACTGACCTAAGAGTAACAATTAGTATAAAACCCAACATGTTTTTCTTACTGATGGCAATAACTGACTTTGACAACTCTAAATCAGAAAAAGTTGGTACAGCACAAAAGCTTAAATAAAAAAGCAGTGTTTCTCACATTTTGTTTTGACTTTTATTTCACTGCAGGCAGTATGAACCTAATATTTCAAGTTTTGTCTGGTCAAAGTAATTTCATTTGTTAATATACATCCTTTCCTGCATTTCATGCCTACAACACATTCCAAAAAATTTGGGACAAAGGCAATTCAGGGTTAGTTAATGGGAAAAAAAGAAAAAAAATATTTAAAAATTTCAAACAGGTGATTGTAAGCATGATTTTGTACAAAAGTGGTATTCACAAAAGGGTACTGGGTCTTTGAGGGGCAACGATCTCCAGTTTGTGAACAAATGTATAAAAAGAATTGAAATGTTTAAAAATAATTTACCTCAAAGAAGGTTTGGAAGGGTTTTGCATATTTTTCCTTCTGCTGGGCATAATATCATTAAACAATTCACAAAATCTGGAAGAATTTCAGTGCTTAAAATGCAAGGATGTAAGTCTGCACTTTATGCTGTGTTGTGTTGTTCATTGTTCTATATAGCACCTTGGTCCTGGAGGAACGTTGTTTCATTTCACTGTGTACTGCTCACTACTGAATATGGTTGAAATGACAATAAAACTTGACTTTGACTTTGACTCAGATGGCACCATCAAGAACCATTATTCATCAATAGCATATATAACAACATGGACAAGAAATTACTTTGGCAAATCTTTGTAAAACACTGCAATACAGAGTTACATTTACAAATGTCACATAAAGCATTACTTTGTAAAATAATAATAATAATAATAATAATAATAATATTAATAATAATAATAAGCCTTATGTTAACCATGTTCAGAAATGGCATCAACTTTTCTGGGCTTGGAGGCATCAGGGCCCATAGGACAGGACTATCACACAGTAGAAACATGTGTTGTGGTCAGAATGAATGCCATGAGCTCTGGACCAAAGACGAAAAAATACATCCAGACTGTTATCAACAATAAAAGCCATCTTTTGACACGGAATGAGGTTGTGTTAGTGCCCTGTATGTACATATACTGCACTGAAAAAATAAGGTAATTTAGTCTTCTGAAAAGTACATTGAAATTTTAGAGAAATATATGCCACTTTCAAGACAATATCTTTTCTGGGAATGTCCATGCATTTGTCAAAAAGACAATGCAAAACCACATGCTGGACACATTACAAAGGCATGGCTGGACTGGCATGTGTGCAGAAAAAGAAAAAATTAGTAGACCTAAAACATTTAATTAATTGGTATCCATATTGTTATGTAAGTGTTGTGAGAATAAATGGCAACATTACAAAGTGGTAATTCAGGTGTAAAATGCAGGAATGGATGTATATTAACGAATGAAATGAAGTAGACCAAACGAAACATGCAATATCTTTGGTTCATTCTGTCTCCTGTGAAATAAAATCAAAGCCAAGGTAAGAAACACTTAAGGTTATTTTTCCTTGTATTTTCCATACTGTTCCAGCTGTTTGGGGCTGTAAGATTTAAAAGGCTACAGTTATAGAGTGAAATGACTCAAAGTGGATTTTCACTGTAGTTGTTTGAAATGTGCTATTTATCTGACTCCTCTGGCTGTGATGAGCAGAGTCGAGGTCGTCTGGATGGGAGTGTGTAGAGGAAGAAGTGCGGCAACATTACAGCTGCATTCTCACCCGTCTAGCCTCAATCCTGAGGGAGCACACTACCTACAGTCCTCCCCATCTACTCAACAGCTCTGATCACACACACACACACACACACACACACACACACACACACACACACACACACACACACAGCAGCAGCAGCAAAGTGAGGTGACTCTGATCTGCCTTCTGCTACATATCTGTTCTATGAGAGATGAAGTGGAAGAGAGGGGAGAAGAAGAAGAAGAAGAAGAAGAGAGAGAGAGAGAGAGAGAGAGAGAGAGAGAGAGAGAGAAGAAGAAGAAGAAGAAGAAGAGGGGAGAGAAGGTGAAGTAGAGAGTATCTTGTCTATACATCGTCTTCCGTCTAGTCTCAGTGGAGAGAGAGAGAGAGAGAGAGAGAGAGAGAGAGAGAGAGAGAGAGAGAGAGAGAGAGAGAGAGAGAGAGATGAAAGAGAAAGGGACCCTCTCATACACTCAAGCGTAATCTATGATTGGACCGTGCTATCCGCCTCCATTATCACCTTCCGACTCGAGGGAACAGAGGGAATTACATCTACCACTGAACTCATACTGGCTGTCTTCTCTCTCTCTCTCCCTCTCTTTCTCCCTCTCTCTCTCTCTCTCACACACACACACACACACACACGATACATGCAAAGAGAGGAAGAGAATAGTATACTGTGGGCCTCTTCTGAACCAGTCATGTAGCAATCAATTCTGATAAAATGGAAAGCAGGGGAAACGGGTGGGAGTAGAGTGAGATGGGGGGAATTGGTGTTTGGTGTGTGAGAGAGAGAGAGAGAGAGAGAGAGAGAGAGAGAGAGAGAGAGAGAGAGAGAGAGAGAGAGAGAATAATTAGAAATTAGAAGAAAGTGAGCAAAACTATAGTACATTTACAGCAGAGGGGCAAATTTAATCCTCACCACTGTATTCCTTCAAAGTGATAGTGTATATACATTTCACCTTCTTTCACACTGTACTATTACACACAATCACTGAGCAACACAGTTTAGTGTAAAGGAGAATAAATGCTGCTGTTGTCGTGTTGTCTTCAGCAAGCAGTCATGCAGCAGACTACATTGTAAATGTACAGTACTGTGTAGAACTATTTCTTATGTAAATATATTTTATAAAGTACAATGTTATGTGTCATGTAAACATACAAATACAGTATTGTGTACAGTTATTCTACAGTCATGGCCAAAAGTTTTGAGAATGACACAAACATCAATGTCCACAGAGTCTACTGCTTCAGTTTTTATAATGGCAATTTGCATATACTCCAGAATGTTATAAAGAGTGATCAGCTTAACAGCAATTAATTGCAAAGTCAAT
>BRDA01092612.1:0-24900 GCA_036984385.1 Crenuchus spilurus
TGCAGAACCATTTTCAAAACAGCTGTTTAAAGATACAACACATTGTTAACCATAAACAACACGATGTGATATGACATTAGTCTGCAGAAAGAATTTATTTGTCTGAATTTTTTATTCCATTGTTTCCAAGATTGTTACGCTGACAGCTAGCACATGAAAGCAGCCACCACATTTAATGTTATTGAGCAAACACACATGCTTGGAGGAGAGCACTAACTGCTAATTCATTTCCATTGAAATGTACTCTTTTTTGGACTGAGGCTTATTTAATAGAATAATTCTGTACTGTAGGGACACCGATATGTACTATGCATGAACAGCAGAATAAGAATATCAGAATGCTTGTGCTGGACACATCTTTGCCTCAGCAAATCTAATCCATCATTCAGACTTGGAGACCCTTACTCCACTCTCCACACACAGCTCCTGGACTGCCAACATTGCATTTACTCTTTAAAGGTCAGTGAGTAGAGTTTTTCCCCATTTAAAGCAGATGGAATATTGAGAACAAAATTAATATTGCATAACAATACATCTGAAATGGAGGTTCTGTGGCTGAGTGGTCTAAGGCGATGGATTAAGGCTCCAGTCTCTTTGGGGGCATCGGTTCCAATCCCACCTCTGCCAAGAGATTTAAGGTGACTGTGGTCTGGTGTTTAGGGCTTTGGTCTTGAGACTAGAAGGTCACTGGTTCAATTCCCGGGTAGGTCATGAATGAAGTGCCCTTGAGCACCTAACCCCCAACAACTGCTCGCCAGGCACCGTGGACAGGGCTGCCCACTGCTTCAGGGCACATGTTCTCACAGTATATGTGTTTCACTACACGGATGGGTTAAATGTCAAATTCCGTTGTGTGCAAATCACATTGGCAAAAGCTGAATCTAATCTGCGGAGTATTGAATAGGGATAAAAGTGAATGCCTGTTCTGTATCATACTGTCCTAGTCTGTGAGACTTTAATGATCAGATCTAGAATTGGTTTACAAATGAAAATATTAAACTGAAATATGCTAAAAGTTTTGCACAAGCCAAATTTATTTATTTTTTCAAAATGTTAAATTCAGTAAATAAAGAGTAAGTTCGCATTAAAATGTACAGAAGTTGTAGGCCCCAAGTGGCTCAGCATTCGAATTTGAATCCCAGTCATGCTGTTTGCCATCAACAGCCGGGGCCCAAGAGAGCAAAAATTGGCAGTGCTCTCTCTGAGTGGGTAGATGGCACTCTAACTCTTTCTATCACTCACCACAACACATTGCAATGTCTGCTGGCTCAAGCGTCTACTGATTGGTCCATTCTGAGCTGGGAATCCTGCGCTTTCCTCCGAGCGCGTTGGCTTCCCAGTGATGGTGTATCAGTGGTAGTTCAAAAAGAGGCGGTGGCCGTGTCACACGCAACGGAGGAGGCTTGTGCTTGTCTTCACTCTCCTAGAGTCAGGGACAGTGCAAAGTGATGGGGAGAGTCCTAATAAATGGAATGGTTCTAACTGGCTACTACTACAACGGGAAGGGGAGGAAATTGGCAAAAAAATGTGCAGAAGTTTGTTTTCTGTAGAAGGTGGATTCACTTATTTTCACAGAAAGTCAATAAAACCAGGGATGCAGTAACTTTCACATAAGACTATGTCAGCAAGTGTATGTTTGTGGAATAAACTTCTCAGCCTTTCTAAAAAAATATTTCACTAACTATCCACAGTGCAGTAGACTTTGATTAATCTATAGGTTTACATGGGGTTATGTTATTGATTTGGCATCCTCCTCCACAATGAGACCACAAAGAACAGAAAAACATTCCACTGGACAGACCACAAATTATAAGCTCCTTCATTACCCAACACTATGCTATGCTTCTTCTCTAAAAGAGAATTCAATCAGAAGTTGTTTGGATTCGATAAAGTAAGGATGCAAAGTAGAGAGAAGCTTTGTTTCATGATTAGGAGCTTTGCATCCTGATTAGTACTACAAGCTGTTGTTGTTTGTGTCAATCATTCCATATGATCACTACTACGGGCAATGTTTACGTCTCACATATAAGAACTGGCCCATGAACAGATGGCATATTTTAATCTCAAGTTATGTCGGAATAATGATCATATTTTGAAAATATTTTGAATATCATCAATCAATACTTCAACTTGGTTTCAGAGAGTTTAGGATTAATTTTAATAGTAGAGATTGCAATAAGCATGTTCCAAAATTTTCAACCATATTCAAGTTATATACAGAAATATATGATATGTATGTATTAACAGCAACCAGTGTGCCCTATTTTACTAAATTAAAGGATGAGGTGGAGGCAAGGAGCTAAATTTCCTGCCCAAAGTCAGTACCGGTGCTAGGCATGTGGGTGCCCTAAGCACAAATGCTTTGTGTGCCCCCATCCTGCCACCCTCCAGCACGCAACTCTCTGCCCTAGGCCTATACATTTTTACAAATTTGATACATCCTCAGTTTATAAGCTCTGCTTATACCTTGGTTGCCACACATTTAGACATTTTGTGTATTTACATTCAGAAAGACGACATGAAGAAGCATCTAAAAATCACAAAATCATCATTTTTTGCAAATGTTATGGACTGTTGTAGTACCTACTTTATCAATGGGTATTTACTGTGATTATTATGGTTGTCAGGGTATCATATGGTTCATAGTGTCCAGAGCATTGATAGAGAACTTGTTTAAACTTTGGTGAAAACTGATGTGGTTTTACAAGCACATTTTAAAGCTCTGTGATTTGAACTTTTCCTGAAACAAACTATTTGACCTTTTATGGTCAGCTCATGAATAATAATGATAAATAAGGCTGACACTGATAAAGCATGCATGCTAAAAACAGGTTAAATATTAACCTCACAAATGGAGAGCTGAGGAAAAAACTGAGATGTGAGATTAGAAAAATGTAGTTGATAACGATTTGCATGGTATGCAAAAGAAGAGTCTGAGAGAGGATGCTAGTGAACAGAAATTCTCCTATGAATCCAATGGTTTGTATGGAGATGTCATTTCACATGGGATATAAAATTTGTAATGGTGCCAGAGCTCTACTCTGGTTGGTTTACGACCCACATGTAACATAAAAAACTCTTCAAACTATTTTTCTTTAGAAATAATTCAAAGGCTTGTATTGTGAACACCAGAATATATTATTCCCTCTCTGTGCACACCACTTAAACTGTCAAAGTCAAAATATGAGTCGAGAGGTTGGTCATTTTTTTTGTTTCTATAATCTCTCTGGTAATCAAATTGTGTTCACGCAGTGTCATCAATAGTAAACTGGCATGCTCTGAACTCTGTGCCACTCCTCAGGAAATAAATGGGTATTTCTCTATTATTTACAGTATTTCTGCTCAATTTTTGTTGGAGTGGTTTTACTTGTGTAACCTTTAAAATCTCAAAATTTCATTAATAATGTATGTGCAGTTTGGGAGCCAGACCACGTAAGAACATGTAATACAAAAGAATGATTTTTCTTTGTTCTTATCATTGACATCTAAATATTTCTTGCTTCAGAGCAAAGCAACTCTGATCAGCCCATATGGTGTGAATGTAAAATAAAGCTGTTGCTACTGTGAACTCAAGGACAAGCAACTGAATGATCAAAGATCCATTTGCTAATGCGCCCGCTTCTGAAGGGCCACAGCTCTAAAACTGAAGGTAATGATGTTTTGCACATTCAGAGTGAAGTGGTTGGGTAGACGGGGAGTCATGCCATCTGTTTATCAAATTACTGGTGTAATTCACTGTTTTTAAGACTAATGGGATTGGTAATTAAAGTTCAGCGCAGAGGCAATGTAAACTGTAAATCCCTCTTTAAAAAACCCCACATAGCAAGGTTTAAATACAATCCTATTAGCAACATCAGTCGGAGGACCATTTAAAAAATTAAAGCCTAATTCTTTAATTGCTTGTCCTTTCCTGTCTGTGGGTCTTACAGCAGTGGACGTTGAGGCCTTAATAAGTAAAGCAGGTTAAATGGAGAGAAAAGGAGAAAAGAGCTACTTTTCCTGAGAACAGATTTTCTCTCTGGAAGTATGAATCATATTTACTGGGGTATTTATTGCCAGTCTCATCTCACTCGCTGGTAGTGGACTTGCGCTTTTGGAAAGCACACTTATCTTTTACAAGAGGGCTTCAGAACTTCTTTTATTGCTCACATAGCTAAATATGTCTCAGTTGATGACCATGTAGGTCAACAGATCAGCAATAGAACCTTCTGAAGTGCTGGAAGCTTCACTGGTGTTGAGATATCTTGATTATTGGCACCGGCAGTGAAGTGACACTATGAAGCATGATGCTTGGTGAAGTATTTTAGACATTGTTGAGATTGCCTCATCTTGACATAGATCGGTAAGTCACAACATGACTGCTAACTTTGAGTGTAGGGAAAACTAAATAAGCTGCTAAATACACATCTGAACATTGGTGTTAAGAACTGCATGGGAACGTGTCTGATTTGTGATCAAATTGATTTTGTTTACACTCTGTAGACAGTAGGACAGAGTGCCACCATGTTGCTTGGCATCTGTGAAACTATGGCAAGAAAAGGTCGGTGTAAGCTCAGAAAGGCCCGTATGTGACGTGACAAACAATTTTAGTGACGAGGCGTGAAGTCACTACCGATGTGAACACTGTTAAGTCTGGAACAAGCTGTGATGTACACAATGCAACAGAAAGAAGCAGCATCATATTTTAAAAGCACTGGCAAATTATGAATAGAGTGATTTTCATCCATCCATCCATTATCACACTCGCTTAATCCTTATCAGGGTCGCGGTTAGTCCCCTAACCCCTCACTCTATTCAACTAAGCCCAGGACGGGGCACCAATCCATCGCTGGGTGTACACAAACACACACACACAAACACAATTTAGACTACTTAATTCACCTGACCTCCATGTTTTTGGACTGTGGGAGGAAAGCGGAGACCTTGGAGGAAACCCACGCAGACACGGGGAGAACATGGAAACTCCGCTCAGATTGGAACTCGAACCCAAGACCTCAGCGCTGAGAGACAAGTGTGCTAACCACCAAGCCACCGTTTCACCCCTAGAGTGATTTTGTTTTCCTTAATTCAATTACAGTTTTATACTCATTATTATGCAATTTTTGTAATTATTTTAGCAGTGAATTGAGCTTGTTCTAGACAGGGCTAGTGCTTGAGGGCTAGTTTCAGACTCAAATGTCTTTGACTTGGCCATGGACTCAATAGTAATTGAACTCAAACTCACCCATTGATCTCGCCAAATTTTATTTCTGGTCTTGTCTGAGACCAGGTACATTTCCCTCCATCCATTAACCCCCATCCATAGTCCGATCCATGGTCCTCCAGTCCTTACCACTTCACCAGGCACATGCCAGGGCACCACACCATCTTACTAAGCCCAGGATCAGGCGCTAATCCGTTGCTGGGCAGACCAGCTACATTTTAAAAATATAATTTGTAATTTTTCTCATAAACATCACGATGGAAATACAATTTTAACATAAGTTTAATATGTAATTAATTATGTAAATAAAAAAATGGCTTATTAAGTTTGGACTTGGCCCTGACAGCCTCAAATTAATCTGGATTTCTTCTTGGTTCATTTATAATTTGGTCTTGCCTCAATCTCTACCAGCCTAGTAGTTTTGGATTTGTTTTGGACTCTAAACAAAGGTGGTCTTGAATACAGACCTAATTCTACAAGTAATTAAGAAACCCATAATTAGTGCTTTACCACATTCACAGCTGGGCACTTCTACTACATCATAGCTTGTAGACTCCCTTAGAGGGATCTTTTCCACAATAATACCTCTGTCCTTGGCTACTCAAGGGACTTTAAACCATGGACTGGGGCGACCATCCCTCTGTAGATGTGGGTATGTGTTTACTGATTGTTGTGCATGGATATGAGCTAAATGGAGAAAGTTTGCACGGTTCAAGACTGTACTCATAATGAGCATTCAGTGCAAACAACACATTTAAAAAATACTATGAAATGTAGCACAATTTCATAGAAAATGCACGAAAACTGTGATATTGAGGATAGTAGGTCTGTGGAATTATACAAAAAATATCAGTGCATTTACTAGGGCCCTGCCTGTAATATATTTTAAAAGCATAATGTGATGCACTTGTGATCCATTTCCCTAATGAATAAGATGAGTAATGTAACAAAGATCTAATTATGAATACAAGTAAATTACACACCTGTAAAAGCAGTGCATTGAGCTGTTCAGCTGAACCTACAAAACAAAAGAAAATGTATCACTGACTCTCTATTTAAATGAACATTTATCCTACATTACTCTGCCGAATAAAGGCTGTTTTCTTATTAACTAAATGTGAATGTGTAATTGATTTTTTTCCTCACATCTGCACTTTTGCCCTCGCTGGGCTGCAGTAGATGGCATAGAGAGAGCAGAGCACTAAGAGGAAGCCGACTCTTTCTTAGTGCTTGACCTTTTAAGTAGTGAGAAATTGAGGTCAGCTACTGTGGCAGTCCAATTATGCCCTAGTGCTAGTTAGATTAACCGCAGAAGGCCTACCAATGCATTCAAGAATCTTAGTCTAGCTGAATCTGATTTTGTCTTCAGAGTAGAGCAAATTGACGCACTTCAGCTGAAATCAATTACGGTGCAAAAACCTGGATATCTCTTTGCCGTCTCAATAAGGAATTGAATTGATAGCTTTGCAGAAATGTGCACACTGAAGATGGCCACATATGCAAAGATGCTGCTAATCAGCGCTTCTCGCAAAAGTTGTGAACAGTAAAGTTGACATCTTTGACTTCATTTCGGAGCTCTAATTTAATGCCAATAAAGTGCTCCTTCACCAGCAATGTGGAAAAGAGAGGGCCTTGAATATTCGCTGTATTAACATATTTATTAATGCCAGCCTTATTGGTGAATGGCATCCAAACGCATTAGCATTCCGTCACATTAGTATTCTCTCGTTCTTCCAGGTAGTTTCGCTCCTTGGAGCTGACTTCGCGGGCTGTGTGATTTGCATTATGCCAGGCCCAGGCCATCCAAACAGACTCCTGCCGTTCATTACGGCATGAACCATGCCTGCTGCTGATGGCCAGCATGCCCTGTGCTTCAGGAGGGCCCCTCTGAATCATTAATCAAACGATTCCCTTCGTTTTCGAGGTGGGCACTTTTGTGGCGGCTCCGGACAGATGTTTGGGAGATAATGAGTTAGGAATGTGCTTGATCATGCTCCAGCACAAGATCCTGCAGGGCCACATGCTCATTTGCATGGGCCAAACTCTTATTGGACTTAGAACCGTAAACACGATTCTTCGCATGCTAAGCAAGGTCGCAAACACAGCTTACTTTGAATTTCTAATGCTGGAGGCTTCTGAGTAACAATGACAAGTTTGATTTTGATTAAGGCTTAAGCTTAGTAACACAAACTAAGAACAAAAACAAATTCTGCATGAACACTTATATATTACCAGTGTTAATTTTGACAGGTGATTTTGATTTAGTTTTAGTCTTAGTCTTCTGACTAAAATGCATATTAGTTTTAGTCAAATTTTAGTCAGTTAGTTATTGTTAGTTTTAGTCTAGTTTTAGTCGACGAAAACGGAAAACATTTTAGTCTAGTTTTAGTCAATTAAATGTTTAAAATATTTAATCAAATTTTAGTTGTAGTTTGTAGTTATACTATTTTAAATTAGAGCTATTTTAGACTGCTTACTGTTATTTTAATAAAACAATAGTCTTTCATTTTTGTTACATTTAATAACACAATGACATCAGATATTGTGGAAGAAAGTTGGCCCATTTTTCTTTTTCTAAAACACTTTGCGTTTATTTAACTTTTACATGACAAAATGTAGTATGTAAATACAATTTGGTATCAACGTGACTAAACACACACATTAACAGCAATCCCTTCACAGCCTCTTAAAAAACAGAAATTACTTATATCTGTGTAAATATCCAGTATAACAAACAGACACACGAGAGAAGTCTGTCCTCTGAGCTTTCTGTCACTAACGATAAAGGATAGATTAAGAGGAAAGAGTTGGGTTTATCAGGTGTGCTTTCCTTTCTTTTACTCGAGGCTGTATGTGTGTCTTATGGCTCCAGTTAGACGTGTTTGTGATCTATTTAATCTAAACACCTAAGATAATGATAACAGATTACACATTTCCCCTTTATACACTGAAACATTCAAAAATGAAACATATCAGATATACATAATCATCACCGTTAGCCAACTAGCTACACTACGTTAGCTTACCTTTTTGTAAAGCTCGTGGTGGTGAGAACTGAGGACCTCTTGAGGTTAGTAGTGCTTTTCCCAGTTATTTTACATCCACAAACTTTGCTTTGTTTTGTTTTGTGTGGCAGCGAAAGTGTAATTACTCCATAAATCGCTTCTTCTTTTCTGTCGAAACTGCGACTGTGACGTCAGCATGTTGTGTTAAACTTCACCAGTCTGACTGTGACTGTGGAGTTTAACGTGCTTTGAGGAAGTCAGACGTGCGGCAGGTTTACTTTAAAAAGCGGATTACTGGACAAAAACAATATTTTAGTCATTCTGTGACATTTTCGTTTCGTTTTTATTCGTCGACGAAAAGTCTAATACTTTTAGTCATAGTTTTTGTTTAAAAATATTAGTTTTTATTTAGTTTTCGTCTCGTTTTCGTCGTGAAAAAATGGTCGTCAACGAATATTTTTCGTCATAATTATCGTTAACGAAATTAACACTGTATATTACTCTGCGAGATTTTATCATAGAAACAAAACAAAACACCCCTGAAACCTCAAATATATAAAGGCTGAATCAAAATGTATTTTTAGACTCTTGTGAGAGGAGCTTAAATATGCAGACACACATTTCTCAGCATGAGTCAGAGTGCAGTGGGTTTTTCCCGCCATTTGCCATTCATATGGTGACGGCATGGTAATTCTGGACATACTAGTGATGGAGTAGCAGCCCAGGAATGTGTGAAAACAGAGGCTGAGTGCTCACCTGAACAAAGACTTCTCACCCCCTCCCTCACACCTATTCCATAAATATTCAGTCTAGGACCCAGTGAATGAGTGAAAAGTGTGTCACTTCACATTCAGTTGGTTTTAGAAATAATAATAATGTATAAACTGCAGTGAGCAGTGTGCAGCCAACACCTCTGTTTATTCAGTTCTGAGCTCTAAAGTCATGGCTAGAAATGTTTAGAGTGTTTTTCACAATATATCAGCACATCTGAAAATAGAGCAGACTTAGTCAAAATATAGATTTATGACACACTTACTGGTTTGTTGTTGAGTTTTTGCTGAACAAAAGTAAGATTAACAGTCTGGGAAAACATTTTTAGATGGGTGTAATTTGAAAAAAGTGAAGGCATGTCAGACTACATCAGAGTGTCTGAAATACCCTCAGACTCCAGAGGGTTAATTAAAGTGCCCATTTGCTTTGTCTGAGGCCCACAGTCATAATTCATGTTTGAATTTACTTTCCAACCTCTGTGAAAGCCTTTAAGACTGATGTATGTAAATTAGCTCTGTTGTAAGTGCCCTGTATTATGGCTCATTCAAAAAGCAGTCCTGGGTGAAGCACAAGGTGAAAAGGGTGGAGCTAAACTCATATAGGCCAATTGTTTATCTGACATCAGTAAAACAGACAGTTTGAAACATACACACACACGCACTAGTGAACAAAATAGGCTGTGAGAACGTGCCTGAAGTCATGGGCAGCCCTATCCACAGTGCACGGGGAGCAGTTAGCGGTTAGGGGCCTTGCTCAAGGGCACCTCAGAGATGACCTGCCCCGGGATTGAACCGGCTAAACTATAAACTATTGAACAGCTAAACTATACCAAAAATGGCCTTTGTAATGTATTGTGAAGCTAAGGACCTTCAGTAGGATCCAACACTGTCTGGTAAATAAGCAGAAGAAGCACTAATGGACTGGTGTGTTGTTTTTACTTAAATATTATTGTTGTGTTGACATACCATATGTATACAAAATGGATGAGCTTGTGTTGCTAAGCATTTAAACATGTAGGATTTGTGGATTTTGGTGTTGAATACTTCAGAAAGGTGAAACATTTTGCTGTGGACTGGGTTTTGAAGCAACCGAATGCAGGTTATGTGTAATTTTGAAGTTGTCTTCAGTTGCAAGTAGAGGACTGTATCTAGATTTTATGAATTCCATACAATGATTTATATGCTGTGTAGATGGTGCTTGAAGTGAGATATACAGAAGGGGTACCTGCTTTATGCACTGCATGCCGCTAACTCCCTGGGAGAGCAATATCCACAATGATGTGGATGTGAAAATGTAGCACACTAGAAACTCACTCACCCTCACTCACAGTTTTACCACTGAGAGTCATGTGAAAAATATACACACTCTTTGAGTTTTATTTTTTTAAATATAAGGACATAAAAATCATCTGGTCCTTACAAGGTCTTAAAACTGCTTCTACATTTTGGTCTATTCTTTGCTGTTGTTCATCTCATGTTGTATTTATTTATGATAAGAATGGCTAAGGATCAGATGTTTTTTATTATTATTATTATTATTAATAATAATAATAATAATAATAATAATATATCCTGATATTAAAACCATATCATTCAAAAGAGTTTACATATTTTTTCTTATAACTGTATAATATGTTTCATTACAGACATCCCACATACCTACCCCCCCCCACACACACACACACACACACTAAACAAGCTGATCAAGGCTATAAAAATTGTTATAATAAAGAAAACTATTGTCACTAAGTGTGTTCTGATATTTGACTTTATATATATATATAGTGCTGTATATTTTCAAGAACCTGACAATATATGTATCATGTTAATAATGTTCCGATTCAGTAAATTGTAATATGTTGTGGTGCTGTAATCAACTTGATATATTGTTTTGTGGGTTTTTTTCTTCTATTTTTAGAAAAACAACTAGTTTTACTAATGCTAACATTAGCGGTGCACCATTATGCTTCTTGTTTACGTTGGAGTAGAAGAGTCTCATGGCTGAAGATAGATGACAATAGTGCTATCTTGTGGTGGGGAGTATGAACACAACCTAAAATCCTAAATTGAGCCACTGCCTCCGATCTGATACTGAGAATTGATACAGTATGATAAAACATAATATTGCGATACTCACATGTATTGACATTTTTTTCATCCCATCCATTGATCATCTCCATCCTCCTGACTTCCTTCCTCTGTCTCAGTTTGCTGGTGTGGATTAGAGGCTGGTTTGGGTTTACTTTTACAGTAGCTGGTACAAGTGCTTGCTGTGTGCACAGTGCATTTACAGAGCCATTTGCTGAGTGTTGCTTTGACAGAATCAGTGGCTCACACAAAAAAACACACACTGTAACTCCACTTTACTGTCCTGACAGCTAGTTCACTTCAATAGCCAGTGATGTTTGACACTTGCATGGCTGCACACAGGCTGAGAGAGAGAGTGGGTGATACTCCCCAGCCTGGTAAAGAAAAAAAACACAAACCTTTCTCTTTCATTCTGCTCCATTTGCTCTGGCACAGAGAACATTTGTGCAAATAGCTGTCACTGCACAAGTTGGTAAATCAAGCTCTAGCCAGACCCTGACTTCCAGTCTGATAAAGAGCATTAAGAAATCTGCTTTAAGAAAAACTCAGGTATGCAGTGCCAGTTAAAAGTTTGGTTCCTCGTTCAGCACTTTGTCACGATTTAAAAATGTTCTACATTGTAGATTAATACTAAAGTCATCCAAACTATGAATAAATACATATGTAATTATTTAATAAACAAACAAGTAAACAAACCAGAATATGTTTATATTTTACATTCTTCACAGTAGGCACCTCTGGTTTAGATGCAGCTTTCTTGGCATTTTCTCAGTCAGCTTTATGAGGTAGTCACCTGGAATGGCTTTCAGTTAACAGCTGTGTCTTGTCAAGAGTTCATGACTTGCATTTCTTGCCTCTTAATGTGTTTGAGACATCAGTTGTGTGTCTACTTTGAAGAATCTAAAATCTAAAACATATTTTACTTTGTTTAACACTTTTAAGTTTACTACATGATTCATTATGTGTTCCTTCATAGTCTGGATGACGTCAGTATTCATTTACAATGTAGGAAAGAAAACAAAAACATTGAATGAGAAGGTATGTCCAAACTTTTGACTGGTACTGTGTAACTCAATAATCACTCAGTAAGGTGGCTGAAAAAAATAGAACCCCAGGTAAGAAATATGTTATTAAGTAGAATAATGAAATGTTGCTGTATATCATTCAAAAACTTGACTTAGTCAGGACAGACTGAGCTCAACTCCTTTCATCTTGACATTTTAACAGAAAAAACAGTTTATGTTAATATTTATTGATTTATTTGGTCAAATTCAACATTTCTACATCATTTGAACACAGTGGACACCATTTACATTATTTAACCCTCTGGAGTTGGCGCTCCTGCCGACAGCATGTTAACAAAATTCCACAAAAACACTTTTATAACTCTGTTGTTACATAGAAACCTCTATGGTCATATAAACCTATGTTACATAGCTATGAGCTCAAAAGTCTTGACTAGAAATGTTTAGAGTGTGTTTTTCACAATATATCAGCACATCTGAAAATAGGCTTTTGGAAAGTCTAAGTTTAGAGCAGATTTATTTAAAATTAGATTTATGACACTTTTACTGTTTTCACACTGTTGTTGCTGAGTTTGTGTTGAACAAAAGCCTGTGTAACACTTTGAAATGGAAAATTTAATGGGTGTAATTTGTAAAATAAAAGTCAGGGCATGTCAGACTACATCAGAGTATCTGAAAGACTCCTTCAGCATTTCATGATGATTTTTCCAAAACAAAATCATTCAAATTAAAAATGTTTAGATTAACTTGCATTTAAAGCTGAGAATGGGGATGAGAAACTTTCTGGAGATAAATGGTTTTCATAGAACTGTGATGATAGAACTTCATTATTGATTAAATAAAAATATAAACAAACCTAAATAAAAGTTTTTTATTATTTATTTATATTTATTATTATTATTATTTTATTAAGCAGAATTTATGAACTTTTAATTTGAAAAAAAAAATATATATATTTTTTTTCAGATTAATTACAGAAATCCAAACAGCTGCTCGATTGTATCCTATACAGACAGCATTACATAAGGATGTGTGTGTGTGTGTGTGTGTGTGTGTGCTTGTTTTTGATGGTAAGGCCTTGTGTTTATACATTTATGTAAAACTTTACTTTATCAGGGTTTCCACATAAGAAGTTTTTATTCAAAACAGTTTTGGAGCATTTCAACTGGTCCATTTTAAGACAATGTAAAGGACATCTGCTGAGTTCACATTATGCAGAAAACTTGAAATCTCAAAAATGAAGATGATTTGTAGTTACATTCACTTTATTCTCACTTTTGAATGTGTTGGGATGTTCTTTTAGGGGTTCCTAAGACTGTCACACTGGCAGAACCTTTAAAAGTGCCTCCAGAAACCCTTTGTTTAAAGGTTATTTACAACTCATAAAATACATTTGCTTAATCATTCCTTATTACATAAAAGGCTCTTAAAGGGACAAACCCAGTCTGTCTTTGCAACATTTTTAAAAGACAATTGGTTCCCAAGAGAATCTTAATTTCAATCTGGAACCTCAAAATATCTATTTTTAGAGTGTAGCACCAAGAAATTAAGACAATTTAGGAATCATTTGTGTTTTAAAAAAACTTTTTAAGACAAACTGAGTTCTTCCAAAAACACTTTTACCTATCAAGACTTTTTTAAGGATCCTGGAGACACCTGGGGGTTCTGCCAGTGTGGTAGTCTCAGGAACCCCTAAAAGGTCTTCCAGGAGCCTATTTTAGAGTGTAGGATCACATCATAATGAAATTAGCATTTACACATGTACATGCACTGTCACTGTACTCTGAAGCAATCTGGTGGTCTGATGGACAGATCTGGGCTTTGCAGTAGGATTGATCAGGTGTCTACATACTTTAGGCCATACAGTGTGTCTATTCAGTGGCAGTAACAGAATCATGACTCACCCTCATATCAAGTAGCTGAAAGGTCATGCTGAGTATTTGTACAGTGTAGCCGTGACACTACACTACATCTGGTCACCTATCAACACTTACTGGATTTATGATGTAGGACTACAGCATGTCTCAGTGTTGGACAACATATTATGATACATGGCAAGGGCTGTCACAGAGGAGGCTGGCTCCTGGAGCTGAGTCATCAGTGCACATGAAAAGCAGGTGTCATACATCACAGAGCATAGGTTGCTTAGGTTTCTTCGTAGATGTTTTATTGGTTCCACAGGTTGTCACACTGGCAAACCTTTAAAACTGCCTGTCTTGAAATGTTATTTGAACTTAAAGTACCTTTGAAGGACCAGTTCTTGATATGTAACATGTTGCTGGAGGAACCCAGTCTGTCTTTAAAAGGATTTGAAAACATAAATGGTTCCTAAAAGCACGTTCATTTCAATGAGGTTCTATTTATAAAGTGTAGCACCTTTTAAGAGCACTTTAAAGAAGGACTATATTCCTCCTAGAACCATTTATCTATCAAGAAGCGGTCCTTTTGAAGAACTTCTGGAGGCACTTGTACAGGTTCTGCTAGTGCGTCAATCCAGAATAATGTTATTTCTCTGAGATGCTGAGGGCCACTGTTTGGGCTTTGCATCAATTCACACATGCAGTTCTTAAGCAGTATTCTGCTGGAATGCACGTTTATACTTTCCATAATTCCCCAATGTTCTTACCATTAATGCCCAACTCCACCATTTTTTTATGTCATTTTTTGCCAATTTTTTCCCCTTCCCAATGTAGTAGCCAATTAACCCATCCTATCCACTAGTGGCTCTCCACATCACTTTGTCCCTGACTCTAGGAGAGTGAAGACAAACACACAACTCTTCTGCTATGTGTGATGCAGCCACCGCCTCTTTTTGAACTACCGCTTGATTCACCGTCACTGGGGAGCCAACGTACTCAGAGGAAAGCATAGGATTCCCAGCTCTGAATGGACCAATCAGTAGATGCCTGAGCCAGCAGCCAGTCCAATGTGAGAGTGATGGGGAGAGAGAGCACCATCTACCCCCCAAGAAAAAACACTGCCAACTCCACCATTTTTCAATCATGTTATAAAAAAACATTCCCATGACTTTTCTCTCTAGTGAAAACTGAGACTCAGCTGTGCATTTTGCTTTGCTGGCCATGCAGTAACAGCCATGCACATCACATATTGCTGCTTCTCTAAACAATCATGTACAGAATGCACTTCTGACATATTCACAAAACTAAACAAATAAGCTCAACTGGGAAAATCAAAACTTCACAAGTCCACATTGCTGGCTCTAATGTAGATGTCATTGTTATTTCCCAGGATGAATTTCCTGGGTGTTGTACTAAGTCATATGCCAAAAAAATGCCATGTAGTAACTACAATACAAAACTAAAGAAACATATTTCATAATCTAAACATATCTTTGCTGCTTGAATACACTTGGCATGAAGGGAAAATAGTGTAAATCTGACTGTATCGTAGACCCACTGGAGAGTATTAGAATAGTGGTGGATAGAAAATCTCTCCTTCTGTGATTGTTAGTTGGGGTGGTGTGGGTGGGGTCTGGCGGCAAATGTCAGTCTTGAGGGTGAGCATGATCAGGTGATGATTGTCAGTCATTGAAGGGTCATTTTTCATATGTACATAGTCCGGGTGCACAGTGCACAAAATTTACTTTCACTTTCCAAAAATATTTGTGGCTAGCATCGAAACATCCAGGTATTGAACTCTCTTTGCATAAGCCGTATGGCACCAGGACACAGTGCAGTAATAGGGACTTGTGAAATGTTGAAGTGCTCACCTCTGTTTTTGGGTTGCCAAATACCATGACACACATCCCACTTTCTCAAAAACTGAGAAATAGACATTTGATTTGGATAGTTATGAGACTGGGGTTGCTGAAATTACTGTTTGGGATCACAACAGGAAAGAGGGCTAACAATGGCAAGACTCTTGTGAAAATCAGGAGTGTTGACAGATATGCTGGATAGAAAGTCCTGACTTGACTCCAGAAGTCTAGTCAAGAAAGTTCCCTTTTTATGAAAAATCAAATGAGGATAGAGAACTTTCTGACTAGCATCAGCACTAGTGGTGCAGTAATATTGGTGGACAATTGTTTTGTATTGTGCACGCACAGGGTTTCAAGTGAATGTGTTTTGTATTTGCAATACTGGACTGTGTCCCATTGGGGCTTTTGTAACTAATATAAAAAATCAAATATCAGTATCTGGAGAGACACGATTGTGTAGCCATCAGATACATCTCACGCATTTACACCTGTTATTAAAATGTGTCCCGAATACGTCTCCATCGTCTGCAGCGTGAGCAGATTTCTCTTTCTGCTGGCGGTGCATCCTCAGGTGCCTCGGGACATCTGCCTAGCTCACGAACAGTGGAGCATCTCAATCCCAGCCTTTAACGGTCATAGAGAATATGAACGATACCTGTAGAGAGAGGTAGCAGGACCGCTTCGGGCGACAGCTGGAGATCAGGGTGTAGTGGACGTGAATGTGAGCATCCCAACAGTGATCATGGAGGCCCTGCACATATAATCGTGCTCCCTCTCTTGCTCTAAGTGAAAACTGACATTGCCTGTAAGGAGTTACCTGTTTAGATCACGTCAGGCATGCTTGGCTTCCACAGCAGCAAATTAATACTAGAGGTGAGGCCGCACTGAGCCACCAAGCTTGTGTTTTAATTGCAGAAACTTGTCGTTTAAGAATACAATGGATTGGCATGCTTGCTGTTACTGTTGGGTAGCAACATAACCTTGGAAGGATGTCTGATCCTGAAGGGATGACAAAACACTCTCTCACTGTCATCCTTGAGCGTCTTAAAATTGAGATTTCACACAATCATATCTGTCAACACGTCAGATTTCTCAGTCTCCCTACTTTTAACTCTTTAATTTGTGCTCCCAATTGGTCCAATGCTTCCAATATCGCAGTGGTGTTTCTCAGGAAATGTGTCATAGTACCTGGCAACCTGCAAATGACCTTGCTTAAGGTGCTTCACTCTTCACCCTCAGCCATTGTTCAGGGTGGGCATTCAGGGATCAAGCCCAGATGTTTCAGTGCCAACCCTGAATGTATTTTGAAAGTAGTTTGTGCGACTATTTACATTGACCGGGGGACAACTTCACAAGTCCTTGGACTGACTTTAGCTCCCAGGGAATCCCATTTGCTGTTAAACCATCTATTTCACAACCTGATGTTGGCAAATATGCAGTTCTATAAAAAACAAAGCAAAACAGTGAAGTGAGCTATTGCGTCACAGGAGGTCTGCTAGCACTCTGTCAGCACTTTTGCCCTGGTGATACCTCTCATATTGGCATAAGACGTTTCACCTCATCATCACGTACTGTGTGCTAAAGTCATCTCCCTTGACATTTCCCCTCTAATGGCTGAATGTCGTTTGCTATTTCAGTAACACCCCACGACCCTGTTAGACAGCAGAGAAAGCTGAGCTTTCACACCTTAATATATCACACTCCTATCTCCTTCAGTGTTCAACCTGGAGCATGTCTGTCACAGAAAAGGCTGATTTATGGGGCCTCTTTATGCAGAGCGGCTCTTATCTACAATCCACACCAGTTGATGGCTGAGTGGGGGTTAATCAGGAGCTGATGAGACGCAGCCTCCACTCATCCTGTGCTGCTGCTGCTGTTACCTGTACGGATTAGACCAAAAAGGAGGCCACCCGCCTAATTACTCCACATTAGCATTCCTCTACTGCCTCTATCAGCTATCATACTTCACTTCCAGCCTACTTAAGGCAAGCTGCTCTGTCTCTAGATATTAAGTTTAGTTATTCCCTTATGACGTGTTTGCATATTTTTATTTTTAATATACAGTGTCTGCTCACTAGTTTGCCACTTTAAAGTCCATACATTAAGGAAAACTTCAGTAAAATTTAAATTTATGCAATTTTCCTCTTAACCCAAACGTGGTAGTTTTAATAGAGCTTTACAAATTATTGCGGTATGTTAAGGTTTTCGCTTGATCATAGTTAACACTAAATAACCTCTTTCTGAATGTAAAAGCAGAGCATATAGAGCTCACTAAAGCAGAACTCACAAATGGTCATAATACACTGAAATGAAAGCTATTTCTGAATATTTGATACAGCAATATTTTATCCAATATACTGGCAAGGTTTGTATTGAGAATGACACACACACACACACACACACATATATATTTTTATATATCATTTTATTTCTAGTATTCTTCCCAATTTTTCTCACTCCCAATGAAGTATTAGCCAATTATCCCACCCACTATCACTTTGCAGTGTCCCTGATTCTAGAAGGGTGAAGACAATCATAAGCCTCCTTCGATGCGTGTCATGCAGCAACCACCTCTTTTCCAACTACTGCTGATACACCGTCACTGGGGAGCCAACACGCTCGGAGGAAAGCGCAGGATTCCCAGCTCTGACCAACCAATCAGTAGACGCATGAGCCAGCATACACTGTAGTGTGAAAGTGATGGAGAGAGAGCGCCATCTACAGTATCCGCTCAGAGAGAGCACTGCCAATTTGTGCTGTCTTAGGCTCCAGCTGTCGATGGCAAACAGCATGACCTGGATTCGAACTCCCAATACTCTGCTCATAGTGTCAGTGTCTTCTCTACTTCACTGTAAAAATGTGTTTCAGTTCATATATCCATCCACCAAACTTACACAGGTCAGATGTCTTCAGGTGATGTAAACAGTGTGACTGTAGCCGGGCTCATGTTTCAGTATTCATTTCTGGTAGGTTTGGATTTGTTTGTATTAACTGTTAATTATTTCTAATTTATTCATGTCTTGTGACATTTGTTGTTAATGCAAAATATCAAAAAGTATATGAGA
The DNA here is from genome assembly GCA_036984385.1 of Crenuchus spilurus. NCBI lineage: Eukaryota > Metazoa > Chordata > Actinopteri > Characiformes > Crenuchidae > Crenuchus > Crenuchus spilurus. The sequence goes on from BRDA01092612.1 coordinate 18,875, forward strand.
CAATTGACAATTTGTAATAAATCTTTGCCAATTTTCACCCTTTCCCAATGTGGTAGTCGCCAATTGACCCAACCCATCCACTAGGGGGCTCTTCCTATCCTATCAGTCCTATCCTAGCACTGTCCCTGACTCTAATAGGGTGAAGTCAAGCACAAGCCTCCTCCATTGCATGTGATACAGCCACTACCTCTTTTTGAATTACTGCTACACCGTCACTGGGGAACCAAAGTGCTCGGAGGAAAGTGCAGGGTCTCTAGTTTTGAATGGACCAATCAGTGGACACCTGAGCCAGCGGACACTGCAATGTGTGAGTGATAGGGAGAGTGAGAGCGCCATCTACCCACCCAGAGAGAGCACTGTCAATTTTTGCTCTCTTGGGCCCCGGCTGTTGATGACAAACAGTATGACCGGGATTCGAACTCGCGATCCTTGGGTCATAGTGTCAGCGCCTTAGCCCACTGAGCCACTCGGGGCTCAATTGACCGAACCTTTGTGTGAGTACTCTTTCCAAATATGCATGTAAGTTGCATTTAAAAAAAGGTGGAGTCACAAATTTTCAATAACCCCAAAAAATTGAGTGGTGGTCCATCTGTATCATTACAGCACTTTCAGACCTTACGAATGCCTGTCATGTGTTTAATGTGTCTAGTGTAATGAAACATAGTATGTGCATCCCTGGTCTGTCTGCCAGAACATCAGAAATTAGAAGGGCCTCGTCCTCTTGTCCCTTGTGTTAGAGTTCATAGCCTCATTCACAAGGAGCAAGAAGTTGCTCCCTATTGCCTTGAGCACCCTGGTTTGGTGGAGTAACTCACTCTGACAGGGTGACATGGAGGATCCTCCTCTCTGGATTATGGCTAGGCAACGGGTGCTTGGTCAGCCTTAATGCATCCTGATTGCAGCAACGCTGCCCATGATTCATTCCAGCAACCTCCGCAGGGCTTCAGAGCTCTCCAGGCACCATCTTACAGTAGAATGGTAGATATGAGGTTGCACGGAAAGGCACTGTGCCCGTGCTTTACTCTTCAGACGAGTATGCAAACTGGCAGTCTCCACCTGTTTCCAGGGCACAAAGGAATGTCCGTCCCACTGGGGTGCACCATGCAATGTATTGGTGAAGGCAGGCCATGGAAGCTTGGACCACCATTGCTGAGCTTGATTGATAGATGACACTTCCTGGAGTGACAGTCATCCTTCTTGAGCTTATTCTGACCTTAGCTGGCACTCTTGTGTCTTAAATCAGGATACACCATTAAGCTCAAAAATGTTGCATATACCAAAAGAGCTTCTTGATGCTTCTCTTAGGCATCCATCCTGTGATCTTTTGCAGAGACTCTCAGAATCTCCATATTAATATCAAGGGCTTTCTGGGTCGGACTGATGTCTCACTCTCTGCAGAAAAGCTCACATACTGACTCTCAGCTATTTAGCAACTATAACAGGTCTACTTGAAATCAGTCTTAGAAGTCAAAAGCCCTAATATTCCTCTAAGAAATCTGGCTGCTATCACCAGCTCCTTTCCAGCTCCTTTCCCATTTCTTCTTTCGCTAAGCTCCCGTGATGACAAGCGGTTGATGAAACAGAGAAACCCCAATCTCAGCAACAAGCAGGGTTATTCTTTGTGATAGATGAGCTTGGAGAGCTACCTTTCATTACTGTAAATCAGCTCCCTTGGCCTGATGCCATCGCCGCCTCGTCTGTGCACTCTCAATGTCCCGTATACCCATTGATGAGCCATAAAGGGCCACGTGAACACAGCTTTTTAATTGAGCTTCTCAGAAATTGCAGAGGCCATCAAGTAGTAACAAGGTAATTTTCTCCTGAATCAAATAAACCTTCATGGCTGCTCACAGTGAAGGAACAATTTTGAACGATTCGATAGTTTGGCCGCTTTAAGTCGACTTGGTGAGCGAGTGTTGGAACTGTTTTTAGGTTGGTGTGTGACTTTACAGAGTTGTTATTTCCTCAGAGTGTTGTAAGAGTCCCAGTGGTTCCACTTTAATACAGTAATGAGTAAGGAACTGGAGCACTCTGCTAAACCTACAATATTGTGAAGCTCATTAAAAATACAAATCAGGGAAGCGTCCCACGCAGCACTAGGGTGTGTTTTTGGCTTTTTATCATGAGTACGGCACACATGATGTCCTTATTTTGGTCCTATAATACATCACCGTCAGCTCTTAAGGATTGCTGCTTCCGTCTTTTGAGAGGCAATTGCTCTTTGCCGTTTCTAAATTTTTTAAAGCTTACATCACTTTTGTAGTCACGCACAATCGCCCTCCCTCTCACTAGCACTATCTGTTTTCCACACACCCTGACTTCTGGTCTCTCAAGCTCTCAAGCTCTGCCTAGCCCTCCCCCTTTAGGCCCGGTATCGATAGCATTGCCGGGTGATAAGGTCAGCCTGCTGGGGACTGATAAAGCAGACACACACACATGCACACATATTCACCGCAAGGCAGCCCCGAGCGCAATCACTCAGCCCGAGCCCTGACCTAATCCGTCTCCATAGCAACATGCCCAGGTAGGCCAGACTACCCTGCCTGAGAGGCACAACTGGGCGCGGAGGCGCAACCTAGAGGGAAGAACCCATCATCTCTTCGATTATCAGATAAAAGTAATGGGGTTAATTGCCTCTCAAAGGCCAAGTATTGAGGGGCCAGCAGAGTCCTGATAAGCCCTGAAGAGAAGCCTGGTGCCAGGAGAGCAGTCTCTAACTGCCTCTGCTACTTGACTTGCTTGTAACTAAGCATGCGGACACAGCCTCCATCACACTTCTCCGAGTCACGAAGTTATAAAGCACGGGTGGGTGGGTGTTTTATTTACCGAGAGTGGGCCCAGAATGATTCCTCCCTCGGCCGGCTGCCTGCAATTAGTCAAGCGGTGGAAGGAAAATGAAGCGTAGACCAGGTATTAAGTAGACTTTCCGTCCCTCCTTCTGGTGCTGCCTTCTAACCACCTTTGAGTCTAATTATGCATTGAGAATGCCAGGCTCTCTCTTTTTTGGGGGGTAATTTGGTTCAAAGAGAGCATTGGCTTTTAACCCTCCCCAGATGTGCCATTGTTCTTATCGAGAGCAGGGGCTTGAAAGGGAGGTGCTTGTCGACTAATGAGAGCTGGCTTCTGAGAGTGGATTTGTGGGTCAGGAAATCAAACGCGAGACACCCTGATTCACACTGTCATTTCTTCATTCAGATTATTCCTGTCAAGCCGTTGCTCACTTCAAGAGAAGAGGGTGAATGGAAAGCTATGTCTGTGTTATAAATCAGAGGTTTTAAGCATGCTGTGTGATTATGGGATACACAGTTCTCCATTTGCCTGAGCTGAGTAGTGTCTCACGAGGCACACATCTTATTGAAGAATCAAGAATAAGTCTAGTAATGGTTAATGAATATACCAGCTTCAGAAAAGGCAATTTAGCCTTTTCTTAATACATTGTCTTATCTTCTCTCTCTCTCTCTCTCTCTCTCTCTCTCTCTCTCTCTCTCTGTCTCTCTCTCTGACTCTCTCTCTTTCTCTCTCTCTCTCTCTCTATATATATATATATATATATATATATATCTTTCTCTCTCTCTCTCTCTCTCTCTCTCTCTCTCTCTCTCTCTCTCTCTCTCTCTCTCTCTCTCTCTCTCTCTCTCTGATAAAGCTGCATATTGACTCTTACATTCTTGCCTCTGTGTCTCTGTGGTAATACAGATTAAAACCAGCAGTTAAAAGGAGGCCCTCCGTTATATCCTCACAGTATTAATGTTCAGAACAAATGGTCTTGTTAGCATTTTCTTGTTTCTGTGATGTTCGATGTTAGGATTAAATTTTTGCCTCCATATCCAATTACTCCTTCATTCATTTTCAGTGCAGGTCAGCATACCCCAAAGAACATGTTTGTAAAGGTTATTATGAGGCGCTGCTGAGCTGATTGATGAACATTGCCTCTGTTTTGAATGTTTTGATTCTCCGTGCACACAGCCGCCAATTGGCTCTCCATCAGTCTTTAAGACCAAACATCAGTCAGATTATGGACTTGAAATTGGACTTCCATTAAATTGCTCATCTAACAGAAATGATGGCATAATAAAATGGTTGATGTTGGTCCAGTTGTTTGCAGAGAAGGCAGGGTGGGGCGGTGTCTACCTAATTGGCATATGATGAGATCTACAGTTAAGCTTTACAGTGAATGATGACATTGACAGATCTTTTTTTTTTTTTTAGTACTTTTGCACTTTTTTGCAATAATGAATCAAGACTTTTGCCAATTCACAACCTCATGTCCACGCAGTCTTTCTTAGCCAAAGGGGGATACAAAAGGTCACTAGAAGGGGTACCACATGTGTGACCCAATCTGTATTTTCTATAGTTTCAGGAATATGATTCATACATTTAACATGATTTGGCATTGGCATTGAGTAGACTCTAAGATCTACTGAAGCGGCTGTTGTTTTTTCCACCAAACTTACGCCAGCCCAGAAAGAGAAGTCTGGTGATCTACATGTCTTGGCTTGATTACTTAGGTACAGCATCTTTTTGGCCTGGATGAAGTGGGCTTGTGCTCCTCTTGGAGGTGGCAGGAGATTTCTGACAGTTCTCACCAGTGAATTATTCGGTCAAATCTCTGGTATTACAGGATTACATGGGATTATTGTCGCAGTGGATTATTAATTCAGACACAGTCTGTGGTGTTACCTGCAATACCTCTGCATGTTGTAAATAGAGTTTGGCTGTAAATCCCTGCTAATGAGTCTCATTTAAATAGGCCTAAAATCGAAAGAGCTAACAGGAGTATTTGTCTCACATTGCTCTCCATTCTGTTCATTTAGCAAAGGTTAACAGCTTTTCTTTGTGGTTAAAGTATTAATCTCCACTTAAGAGACACCTCAAGGAGACGAAGTGAATACTAATCAGACATCACGCAAATGCTCACTGAAGTCACGGACAATGTACAGAGAAGAAGTGAGCTTAGCTGTGTTCGGTCATATGGCAGGTGCTTTGTCCAAAGAGGCTTATGTTGAAGCAAGGCAAGGTTAAAGGCCTTGCTCAAGATCACAATATCATCAGCCATCAGATGCGATCAAACTCATGACCTCAGGTTCTCAGAATGCTGAGCCTTCTTCCCATATAAGCTTACAAGCTTTCTCTCGACCGTATCATCTACAAACTTTGTAGAAACGTTCCAACTGTGATTGCAGTGTCAGCTTTTTAGCTCCTAGATTTTCCTAGATTTTAGGATTAAGCGCTTGTCTCCATATCCAATTATGGGATGTTTCATCAATTCTTCATTTGGATCAGCCTGCTATCCCATCCTATAAAGGGTTACAGGATAGTTAATCTAAGATCAGATCTAGTACAGTGGTCTTATTTTGAGACGCTGCACATAAACAACACATACAATATGTCCGTCTATATCATCACAGCAGTCCAGTATTATTTTCTTGATATTTATATTTAAATGGAAGTGTGATGTGACTGAGAAGAAAAACTACCAAATGCTTCATATTTTCAAAAGAAGAAATTATTACAATGCTACAGTGTTTTTACAGTATTTATTCTAATGTATGTGTGTGTGTGTGTGTGTGTGTGTGTGTGTGTGTGTGTGTGTGTGTGTGTGTGTGTACAAACACACCTATACCCAATTTTTTAATAATGGCCTTTATACAGTACAGCTAGTGCATCATCAAAAATTAAAAATAACATTAAAATCATAAAACAGTGTATTCATAATTAAACTGTCATATATTTATTGCAAATACTGTAAGTTTTTTGTTGCTATTTTGATGCTGTTTGAATAGCAATTTCTTACAAGCCAAACTGATCAACAGAAAAACAAAAAAGCTTGAAATGTCACAATTTCATCTCATGTATTTCAAGTTTTATTATTGTGAATGTTTTTATGTGATGTTGTATTACATTAACAAAATATGCTATGTAAATAATATGTGTGGGCATTTTACCAATTTGTTAATAGTACTATTTATTAGTACTTTACTAGTGCTTGTGTATACAGCTGGACTACACTATAAGCAGTGTTGCGA
>BRDA01092628.1:6151-22369 GCA_036984385.1 Crenuchus spilurus
AGAGAGAGAGAGAGAGAGAGAGAATATATTCTTGTCTGTCTACAGAAAAAGAACAGAGTCCGACTCAGAACAGGTCGGTCGATTGTTGTCCGTCAGACACAAAAACACAGGGGATTCCTTCCTGCGACGTATAAGACGTTACGTACTGGATGTTGTGAACGGTACTTTTTCTCAAGCCGAGGGGTAGGAGTGTAATCCGTCTGGAGTGGTCACTGGGGCCGTGTTCAAGCAGTCTTAGACTCATTGAACACATTCTCTTACGTGTATTACAATCTGAAGTCATCACAAGGTTTCCAGTAGCGACTCAGCCTGAGACAAGAAAAAGACATCTGTCTGTTCTTATATAAGAGAGAGAGAGAGAGAGAGAGAGAGAGAGAGAGAGAGAGAGAGAGAGAGAGAGAATATATTCTTGTCTGTCTACAGAAAAAGAACAGAGTCCGACTCAGAACAGGTCGGTCGATTGTTGTCCGTCAGACACAAAAACACAGGAGATTCCTTCCTGCGACGTATAAGACGTTACGTACTGGATGTTGTGAACGGTACTTTTTCTCAAGCCGAGGGGTAGGAGTGTAATCCGTCTGGAGTGGTCACTGGGGCCGTGTTCAAGCAGTCTTAGACTCATTGAACACATTCTCTTACGTGTATTACAATCTGAAGTCATCACAAGGTTTCCAGTAGCTACATCTGTCTGTTCTTATATAAGAGAGAGAGAGAGAGAGAGAGAGAGAGAGAGAGAGAGAGAGAGAGAGAGAGAGAAAAGGCGAACTGAAAAAATAAAATAATTCAAGAAACAAATCATGGCTTGAGAAGTGTACTTTAACAAATAGCATCTTCATGTTTCCACAGTTGGGAGAAATAGCCTAAGGACACAAATTTTAGACCAGTTTTACTTACCAGGGGTGCGTTTCCCAAAACATTCTTAACGCTAAGTAGTTTGTAACCTGGTACTTAGGTACATTCTTAAATTTACGAGTGAGCCTCTTGTAACTGGCCAAGTTGTTCTTAACTTGAAGTTCACGTGCAGTTCTGTCTGAAAAATGAAAGAGGGCGCTGATCATCCTCTGACAAACGCAACACTCAGCACACGCGTGTATTAAACAAGAATTCATGAACATTTAAATGTTCTTTTGAAAGCATAATTGCATCACGTAAATTAGAACCAGCGTCCTTAGTTAAATACTGCGCATACATGTTCATATTAAGTTGAAATTATTGTTTTCACAAAATAAAAAACTAAGATTGCTTAAAGTACAATATATTATTTATTGATATACATATAAATTACATAAATGCTGTGGGGTTTGTTTTCCAGTGTAACAGTTGTAGTAGTAAATTAATATATTGTGTCCCAAGCAATGGTTACTCATTGGCCTACTAAGTTTGTCAACTCTTAACCAATCAAATTCACTGATTAATCATGGACACATAACCAAGAGGATTTACTTGTTTATAGGTAGGGTTGGTATGTGATGGACAAAAACTGCAAGTGAATAATTTTTTTTTGCCTGTATGTAGTGTAAATACTTTTTTGATGTTTGGTTTTATAATTATTGTTTACATAAGGATACTTTTGTGGCTTAATAATAATGAAATGTATGTAAATCAGTGGTTCGGTTTTTGACTGGCTGAGCCTATTTGACGCAGACACGAGGGTGGAGTCAACTAAGTGCTACTTAGGGACTCGTTTGGAAGTTTGGAAGATAAGAAGGCTTTTGGGAAACAGTCGGAAAAATCGCGTTCTTAAAGTTACGTCGTTCTTAAAGTTGTTCATAAATCGCTAAGTTCAATCACTTTCGGGAAACACACCAAAACATATATGTATAATATATCTTCATATGTCCGCTGTGACAGGAAAACAAGGCTTTATTGCGAGAACTCAATAACTGAAGATAAAAGACCAAAAACAGACATCATGTCTGTGATTTGACGATGGCAAAACAAAACATGAAGACATTACAGGTTGGCATAATGAGGTAGACACAACAAAACGCTATGCTGACAAACAATGATGGACCATGACAGTGACACATGAGGGAGCTAAATAGCAAAATAATTTAGACTGATGATTAAACAGCAGGGCTGTGCAATGATCAAAACATGATGTGGCTGGGGGTGGAGACAAGACACGTGGACATAAAATAAAAGCACATGGAGACAAGACGGTACATGGAAAATGTAAACAAAGAGCACATGACAGGACGGGGACAGGGAAGAGGGTATGGTGGGAGGATTACAACATATCAAAAGTAGTTATAATGTTATACATTATAATGGTCTGTTTGGCTCTGTTTCAACCAGTGACATATGTGGGTTTGTTTTTTTAGTAAAGTAGTTATTCCAGAATGAGTATAATTCAGGTTATAAATCTATTCTCTGCAAAACATATTATTGCAGGTCCCCTCATCCTGCTTTCCGTAACCAGTGTTCCTGGGTTCCCTAATTAAATTCCCATTTTTTTGCAATTCAAAGCATTTTAACATGATTGTTTAGACTAATTGATGTCTTTGTTATGTGGTTATTTGTTATACTGAAATGAGTCTTCCAGAAGAGAGACATTACAGGATGTCTCAGTGACCTAAAACACCTAGTAATTGGCACATGAAATATTTTCTTTTGTGCTCCACCTAGTAACATATCATTAGCTTTTGCGTTTTCACCATCAATGGTTCTCAAATATGTTTCTTAATTAGTTTTTAGTTAGTTCATCTTTGTTGATGCACTAATGTCTTATGTGTATTCATCATCAGGCCCTGCTTTGTGAAGCAAGCACTTAAATATGGCTTATGAAACAGAAAGTATGATACCACATCGTTCAGCATCCCATAGCTTTGAGCTGTGAGTAACTGGGGTGAAGTGCAGGAGGAGGTTAAGAAAGCAGACCCAGCCCACACCTCTGTTCTTTTCCCAAAGACAAGCCAGTACTTCGTAACCCTCGGAGATGTAAGAGCATGACATCACACTTTCGTGTCTGTGGCCAGGAATCCTGGGACTGGGCTGAGTCATTTCCCTTCACATGCAACTTACTCTCAGCTTCCCATCATGAGGACATCAGAGCGTCACCCATCCCACGTGAGCCCACCGCCAAGACCCAGCTCATGAAACGAGAGAGGGGAGAGTTGGAGGAACAATAAAGTAAGAGAGAATACATAGAAAAGAAGAAAAAAAAAGTTATTTTTCCAAACATTTGTTTTTAGAGAATATATTTCTCCTTGAGATGCTTTGAAAATGTGTTCATCTTGGACAGCTCCACTGTATGTCTTTTTGCGGTCAGAGCTGTGGACTTTGAGATTACAGATATTGCTGTGGTTGTGGGATAAGGATGTCCTAAAAAAGAAAACAAGGGTCTCAATATGCTCTGGTTATTTTACTTTGGACTTAAGCAAACTTTCTCTTTGTACTCAGACATTTGCCATTTCAGGAATTTGCATATTTCTACGCAAGCCAGAATACATTTTTCTTTCTTTCTTTCTTTCTTTCTTTTTTGCACGATTTTCTCCCTAATGTGCTGGTACCCATTCGTTGACTCTCTCTATCACTTGTAATGTTCCTAACTTTAGAAGGGTGCAGACTAGCACAGGCCTCCTCTGATGCATGTGAAATCAAGCTCCACTTCTTTTCCAACTGCTCCTGATACATCACCACCGGGCAGGCAAAAGACTCGAAGGAAAATGCAGGATCCCCATTTCTGATGGATTGCCTGGCAGATGCCTCAGCCAGCCGACATTACTTAGCAGTGCTGGGGAGAGAGTGCCATCATACTACCCAGAGAGTGAGCACGGCAGCCGATTGCAAGCAGCATCACCTGGGATTTGATAGTCCACAAAGCCACTTGGGATATAAATTGATTTCTGAGCTTTTAATAAAAATGAATGAATGAATGAATGAATGGTTTACTATATATCATATCCTAGTAAATTCAGAATGTCTTCATATTATACAACAATTAAAACATTTATCCAGAAGCTAAGTCTAGAACTTGCCATTAAACATGTCATAAAGAAATATGATCAAAAATTCCAAAGCATGTCACTTAAATTCTCCCTTGAGTACTTTTCTGTCCCAGTTAAGCTGTGATATATAGAGCAGGTTGTTGTAAATCATGGGAATTAGGAAACCCCACATTCATTTTTCTCCCATCTGTGTAAGCTAATACTCACATTCATGTAAACAATTTCACAAATGAAAAATAGGCGCAAACTAAAAGATTGCTTCATAAAGTCCTTCACAGCCTGTGACCCGGCACACCTGCCTAAGGCATTCCATCCCAGGAATCCAGCCAGCATTTTGGACTGTACCCACCTTACACTCACTGTTGTCTGGGACTATCTAACACATACCTTTCTAAACAGTTCAAATGAAGGTCATGACTCTCAGGAAGGGAGCCCACATTCAAAAGTGTCCCATTTTCCCAAATTCAATAAAATTACACAAACCCACATATTGATTTACAATGTTTAGTATTACAATGCATATACAAGTAAATGCTTAAACTGTTCTTTATAGTGTTCCATTGATAATCATGTAACAGTTGGGTGTTTTGTGTGTATTACACACCTCATGTTGTAAGTGAAACTAATGAAGAATTGAAAGATATTCTACCAGTAATCACTTGTAGTCACTTTAATTCCAGCCAATAGCACCTTAGGCCAATCTACTCATATGATATAGTACACATTTTGGACTTTGCTCACTGCAAGGCTGTGTGCACATTGTTGCTTTGGTCATCATTGTGCGTAGTAGTGATACACCATCAAAACACACTAACTGTAGATTTGTGCCAAGCTTGAAAACTATCCACATCTCTTTGTTTAAAACACAAGAAGCTCTGGCTCTACTCAAATGAAGAAGATATCAAATGAACAAGAAAAAGGGTTTGTAAAATGTTATTGTCTTGCCAATCAAAAGGCTTACAGAGTGAGTCACTTCTGCATGTCATAGGACACAAATCTGTCTCATTCACTATGCTTTTAAAAGGTGTTGCAAATTAAAACAGATTAATTGGGTTGAGCAATGGCAAACGGGCAAAAGCTCAGCATGGCATGGCATTAAAGTGAAAAAGCATTGAGCACTCCATAAAAAAACCAATGACATCAACACTGCAAAGTAATTCTGCATGTTAGCATCTCAAAACCGCCTTAATACCAACATACAGAAAATGTAAGTCTGGTGTGATGGTATGTCTTTGAGCAAAATTAACATTTTTGTTTCATTTCATTGACATAATTTGACCGGAGACAGGGGGGACATATCCCCTGCACTTTCTCAAAAGGCAATTTTAGTCCCCTGCAGTTTGTTCTTAAATGGAAACAGGTAAAGAACTGGGACCAAGCACAAAACAGCTGCTCAAGCAGAAGCCTGTTTCCCTTTAGACCACTTTCCCTTTAGCTCATCAATTGGCTCTGTCAATCCTTGCTAACGTGTGATTGGCACCTGCTCTAACTCCATCTAGTTGTAAACCGGTGTTTTGCAAGTTTGTTGGCCAGGAGTCATCAGTAACATATTGAACATTTAAATCTGTGTCTGTGTTTGGAAGCTTGATTATGTTAAAATATTAATAGGTAATCCTTCTGTGGTGTTTAATTGTGGTGTTTTAATGATTTTTATTCAAAAATGAGGTATAATTTTATGTAATTGAGGTCTATTGACCACAAATTCCAAAAATAAGTGTAAAAATGGTGTTAATGAGTTGGAATGAAGTTGACTAACAAGGCGAAGTAGAATTGGGTGATAATTTTACACTACATGCTTTATAACCAGTGAAACCACAAAGGGCACAGTGAACGTAGAGTTTTATTGAATGTTAAATTGAATAATGTATTAATATTGAATAAGTAATTCATATTCCATTAATAGTATTAATATTATTTTTGTTTTAGAATTGATAATAACAATGAATAGGTATTATTAGTATATTATTAAAAGTAACTAATAAGTATTAATAAAATATCATTAATAATGTTTTATTAATCATTAATCCTTTTTTGATGTCCAAAACCCCACCCCCACATCTTGTGGTTTTTCCCCACCTCTGAAATCAAAATTTTATAAATGACTGACAACATTTCTCCAAAATGAAAATGTCAGTTTTTAACATTTGTGGACAAAAAAATAATAACTGGTCAGACCCCAGAAAACAAGTTGATATTGATTATTAAACAACACAATATTCATGTTTAAACTTTTTAAGAAATCAATATTTGAAGCTATTATGTGCTCTCCACCAGGCTTTCATATTGCTGATAGGATATTTTTTGACTCTCCGGGAGCTAAATTTCAAGCAACTTTGCTTTGTTTGATGACTTACTGAACATTTTCCTCTTGATCAAATTCACGTGGTTTCTAGCGAGGTTCAGGTTTGGAGAATGGGCTGGTCATGTTGTGGTTTCTTATGTTTTTTTTCTCTATTACATACAAAATATCCCAGAAATATTCATTTTCAGGTGTCACAACACTAAAGGAACTTTATGCAGGTTCATTCTACAGCTCAGAATTGTGTTACAAGAGGTTGCCCTTCAGAACAGCTGTGCTCAGTTCTATTTGTTCAAGCATAACTTAAGGATTGGAAGCTTCAAGCTTAAGTAGAAAGAATAGGGTTTCAGTTTTCATAGCACACCCTCTTTTAGCATGTTTAGCTAATAAAGTGACAAATGGAAGGAATAGATGCTGGACCCATCAGCAGATCCATGCTATTTAAAACTTAGCTGTTGTACACAGTAACACACATTTCAGGGGCTCATAAAGTTTATATGGCATATGTGCATGTGTTTGTGTGCGAAGATGTAGGAATATGTGTGAGGCACAATTACAAAACCATTCTCACCTCTCCCTGTAACCTAAACCCAGAGTTAACAAAGGGAAATGCAAACCAGGCACAAACAAATCATCCACTCCAGTCAGGCTGTGAACCGCAAACCATGCCTTACAAACACTCTTTCTGCCTTGTACCTGACTACATTCCCCTGCTTGCCCTGCCTCCAAACAAGCCTGGCAGTCACAGGCCTCTATTATGCACAGCTAGAGTAATTTACAGCCAGGCCAAGATAGACATCAAACCCCAAGTCTAATCTGAGCCTAGAATCACACAGACATTCAGGCCCACATAGCCCCTATTACACTCAGCTGCTAAAATAAAATAATGTATATAGTGTTTCACCATTCACTCTATTGTGTGAACAGATGCGTATCTTTCTGCCTTAGGTAATCTAAGCTCTGAATTAGTGGTCTTATATTCAAAGTTTAGCCATGGAAGGTTCACCTTAGGGGCAAAGATTTAGGCCACAGTATTGCACGATAATTAATTTTGGGTTCATCTTTTATCTCTGATCTCTCAAATTTATCCTTCAACAAAGGTTAACTGCCATGACATGAGGTGTACTTACACAACCTGGACATTCTGACCCAGGCGTTAGTGCCAAGCTCTACTAATTATCATCAAATTGCAACTTGCCAAGTCAGACAAGTGGTGGAGTACAGAGTGTGAGGTTCCACTGATTTCAGGAAAGAAAGCTTTCATTTTATACTCAGAGGAAATAAACAACATGACATTGAGACTGTTCTGGCTAAAGAATGACTTCCTAGTGTTGGATGCAGGACAGAATGAAAATCCCTACATGCAACACAAATTTCAGTATATTACACTCTGAGTACAAAATGGATTAATACCAAAACTGCAAGATATTAAGCTTTTATTTCAGCTATTAAAACACTTGTTTCTATTTAGATCAGGGGTGTCAAACTCCAGTCCTGGAGGGCCAGTGTCCAGAAGAGTTTGGTGGTTTCTCTGATCTGACATTACAAGTAAACCTGGACATTACCTGCTGAGTCAAATCAGCAAGGTGTGTTTGATCAGGACTGTTGTTAAACACCCCTGATTTAGAAGCTTTTTTACACTGAAAATCTGATAAGTTGATCTTACTTAAAGGAATTTAGGAAACCGATTGCCTTAGAAAAATAAAGTAAGCACAACAAAGACTTACTAGTCAGTAGTACTTTTGGTTTCTTTTAAACAAATACCATTCAGAGCACCTCAGCCTATCTAAATACATAAAGTTACCCAAAAATAAGATAAATTCCACATTTAAGTCAATTAAAACATATTTTTAAAAGAAAGCGGGGCAGGCCTCCACCTGCCGTGGCACCGGATCCCAGAAGAGGGGATATCCTGCAGGCTTCCAACCTGACTAAAAGCCAGAGCACGGCGAATCCTCCTTCGGTGGAGTCCCTTTCGCTGAGATCTTTGGGGATGTTTGCTCAAATCAGTCCTCAGGGATTGATACCCAGGTCTTCAGGGGTGATTCTCTCCTATTTCCTCCCGCAGGAAGCTGTAGGATCACCCCTGAAAAGTCAATGGATGTAAGTATTACACTTGATCTTAGCCAAACGGCCGAGAAGCGATTAAAACTTACATATTTCTACTTAATAGACGGCAGTTATCACTATTAACAGAACATATGTTCTGGGGAAATGTAATAATGACTTACTGAACCATAGCAAACAAACAATAATTGGTATTAAAGTTGATCTTATGTAGCTACAGTTCAGAAGAAGGTCTTCGTCTGATGTGTAGGTCTGGAAAGTTCTCCCGCCCAGCTCCTCCACACAGAACTCGAATGTCTAGTGTAGTTTACTCAAGTGTATTTAGTTTAGGGAGGTTTTCATACAAAATGAGAACCTTACTAACATTACATGAATAAAATCACTAGAGGAGTATGAAATAAGTAAACTACACTAGTGTTATTTGAGTAAGTTTTGGTGTAACCTGTGGTGGTCTGCATCGGAGGTATCAGATAAATAACCACTAATCATTTTTTAAAAAATCCTGCATCCAACACCCAACTGGTGCTGTTGATTCTACTTTAACTATATTATTTTTTTATTTAACCCTCTGGAGTCAGCTATAACTTGTTATTGTTGTTAAAGCCTGTGTAACACTTTGGAAAAAATCATTTAAAATGGGAGGAATTTGTAAAAAGTCAGGGCACTTCAGACTACATCAGAGTGTCTGAAAACCCTCAGACTCCAGAGGGTTAACTTGAGGACGTCCTACAATATACACTGACAAAAACATTGTCATAATACAACTTTTCTAATATCACTACAAAACGCTCAAAGTAACAGCTGCTTGATTTGTTATAAAGTTTACCTGCTGCCAACTTTACAACATTCAAGCCAGGTTTCTTTTTTGATTTGTCAGACAAAATTATCAAAAGGTTCTGAAGAATTACATTCCATCATTGCAATCACCTGGTTGTAAGAACATCAAAACATAACTGTCAGAAAGAGTGTGCTGTACTCCAGTACCCTTAGTCAGCTGCCTTAATATTTCATCTTGACTAGACTTTTTAGTCAGCTTTTATACAATGTAAACTCTTCTCATGAAATATCCAGGAACTGCAACACTTACCATTTGTTTTCATATATATTGACTTTTTTAATGAATGGGCCTCAGTATAGCATAATAATTTAGGCTCTTTACTTCAACTATGTCCACATCATCTTATTAAAATAACAGTGCACTACATACATGTTGATACACCATCAAAAAGTATGTTTTTATGGTTTTAGCTATTAGCAATCGGATTGATGAATAGTGTGTTGTATGGGGTTCTGTAAATAACCTTTTGAAGTGTGCTATATAAGACCAGAATTGTTCTACTACTGTGCATGGATCTGTTATTGATACAAATTGTATATTATATACCCTTTACAATAAGGTTCAAAATAGAAGCATATAAAACAAAGAGTAAACATTTAATTTACTGTCGTTTAGTGTTTTCTCTTGGGTCTTTTGAATTTACAAATCATGTTTTTTAAAGGAATATGACAAAAATATGCTATAAAACCTCATTTGATATTTGAATAATACTTAGTCTGTAGGTCGGTATTATTTGAAAGCTCATTTTGAATGTTTTGCATCTCTTACTGGAGAGTAATTGTCAGGTAAACTGACAGACTGTTGAAAGGGAATACACAGCTAATGAGTTTAGATGATCTTACAATAATAATGAAGAAAGAAATTGCGGAGCTTCTTGGAAAGTCTTGCTGTGATATAACGCTTCAGTGTTTTATTAATAATTACACACTATAAAACAGAATGTGCATTTTCTCACTGAGCAAATGAAAAAGCTGAAGTGGATGTCATATATGGCCTGCTCAGTAGGAGAAGTTTGAATGTGATTGGTTTGTAAATTAAGCGATAAATGATATTTAGAAAAAAAAATCAGTTATTCACTTATCGATTTGAGGGTTTTTAATGACATATCATTTAAGCATATTTTAAGAACTGTTTCTTGTCGAATGGCATTTTGTTGATTTTTGTAAATTCACCTCTAAAGGTATTTGCATATAAAATTGTACGGTCCTGCCGCTTTGCGCTCTGTAATATCAGATAAATCAGACCGTTCCTAACGCAACATGCCACTCAGCTCTTGGTACAAGCTGTGGTTATCTCACGCCTTGATTACTGCAACGCTGTGCTAACAGGCCTCCCAGCCTGCACTATTAAACCACTACAGATGGTCCAGAATGCAGCAGCACGTCTGGTTTTTAACCATCCAAAACAGGCACATGTCACCCCACTGCTCATTGAGCTACACTGGCTTCTGATTGCTGCCCGGATCAAACACAAAGCCTGCACGATCGCCTATAAGGTGATAACAGAGCAGGCTCCCTCTTATCTGCACTCACTCCTAAAAACTTATGTCCCGGCCCGGTCGCTGCGCTCCTCCACTGGACGTCGCCTTGCTTTGCCTAACATTCACACAAAGCAATCCAGACTGTTCTCCTCAGTAGTTCCCAGATGGTGGAACAAGCTGCCTACCACCACTAGAGCAGAGGTGTCCCTCACTGGGTTCAAGTAACTCCTAAAATCCGAGCTCTTCAAAGAGCACCTGCTCTAGTGATTCCAAATACTCCCCATCAGTACTGATATGCACTCAGCATTCAATATCCAAATGTTAATTATTTAACTTTAGTATTTTTTGTATTTGTACTTTCATAAGTCGCTTTGGATAAAAGCGTCCGCTAAATGTAATGTAATGTAATGTAATGTAAAATTGGTCAGAACAAACTGTTCTAAGTGTGTAAATGGATTGTGTTGATTTTAAAGTGTCCTTGTGTTTGAGGAAGGTGCTATAAAAGTGTAATGTTCATTCACTTTACACAGAGCACTGTGTAAAAACTTCATATAAAGTAAAACATTCATAATCTTTGCTCATGTTGACAAACAGTTTTGGTGCTTGAAATAAGTTTACCAAAGTCTTGGTTTGACAAAAATACCAGAATTTGTTTTTGTAAAACAGAAGATTAATGTGTAATAAATGTCTAAATCACTGCAGTGTTTCCGCTGTAACTGGATAATGCTTTCCACTCCACACATTCATGAATATTGAGGGGCTAACAAATGAAGGGTGGTCCAGGGTATGCATGATAGGCTATGAGGCAGATAATGGGTATCTCACCCCTCTTCAAAGGTCTCTAAAATGTTCAGGAAATGTCTTTCTGTGCTCTATCACAATGGTATTAACATAAATATCGAGAAATGTCTGATTTTTTTATATACATGGCCATGTTTGTCAACCCGTTATACATTCTCCACTCAGTAATCTCAAAAACCAATACCCATAACTGAGTTACAGATGCTTACATCTGTTATATAGATGTCAGATATAATTTTCAACAGACCCTGACTGAAAAAAATCTCTAAAGCTACTTTAACTTAACATGACACAGTGTAAGAGAGGCTTCCCAATGCACCTGTAGATGCCAATCTAATATGTTTGACCTTGAATAATGAAATTAACATGTCTATAGACAAACAGACTGCTGTAAAGGCGCATCTGGTCTTCTATCCATACTTGCTTTCTCCTCTCTGAGTAGCCAACTGCTGTACTTGTTTGGAAGGCCATGGACAGTCAGGAATCTAAGGCTGGGGTTGACATTTGGATGGCTTCTCCTGCAGCTTGGGAACAGAACACAGGGTATTGGTGGAGCACATGCTTTTTCTTGGCACAACTGCCCTAAAGGCAACTATGAACGACGAGGCTGCCCAGCCAGTGTTCTTCATTTGATGCATGTGCAACAGCCCTACTTTAAAAGTCATTTCCCATTCCTCTGTACTCAAGAGTGCTCTGATTTTTTCTGTTCCCTCATTACCATGACAATCATGCAGCGGGAGCCGAGTATCTACTTCATGCTATTTTGGTTCCTAAGAGGGTAAAATGTTAGTGTTCTTGGGCTGGCATGAAAGGCATTTTTGATAGCTGTTTTCTTTTCTTAACTGCTTTGTTTATTCATTTAGAGTGTAGGCTTTCTCCTCGTTTATGATGCTTTCATCTGTGATCCTTGTAAAACAAATTGGACATTCCAAGAAGGTAGGTTCTTTATATTAGATCATGCCATTTCCATGAAATGCTCAGAATTTCCAAATCCTGTTAAATGGTTTCTAATCTCACAGTTTTACAAATAACACAAAACAACACACAGTTCATTAGACTTCCATGTCTTCTTAGTCTCAGGGCACTGGTGAACAGATTTGTTTTGGATTCAGAGAGTTTTTGGCTTTGCATGGACTTGCAGGCTTGATTTCTACTTGAATGCATCCTCTGCTCTCTTCTTACATGCAGATGGGATGCATTCAGTCTTCACTCTTATCCGCAGGCTTTCATTCCAATCAAGGCTGGGTGCACCTGATTCAACTTATCTCTTAGTTGCCGTCTTCATGATGATTGATCATGTGTACTCCTGTCTTACCTGGAATGAAAACCTTCAGCCACACAAGGCCTTTGTGAGTAAGACTGGACACCCATGCCTTATAGCAGGGGTGTCAAACTTCAGTCCTGGAAGGCTGTTGTCCAACAAAGTTTGATGGTTTCTCTGCTGTGACGCTACAATTACATCTGGTTATTACCTGCTGAGCTGAATTAGGTTAGTTTGGACAGGAAAATCACCAAACCGTGCAGGAATCTGACCCTCCAGGACTGGAGTTTGACACCCCTGCCTTATAGTTGGTGAGGCCTTTATGCCTGTGGGTTTGCAAAATCACAATTCAGTTTCTTGTTGTTCAAATTCCTCAACAACAGCTGTGAATACACCTAAATTGGGCTGATACAAAAAAAGAGTGCTCACTAATGACACTGTGCCTTCACCTTTGCTTTTCATCTCACCCCTATACTCCTGTTTTAACCACAGGTTCTCTCCTGTGCTGTTAACTCCTTCACTGTCATAAGCATCTTAGATTGTTATTAAAAACAAGTTACAAAAGCTACATATATTGAGAAACGACCAGGGGTCACACTGGAGATTCAACAACAGAGGTCTCAGGACTGTGGCCCCCCCAAATTATTTGTTCATCATTTGTTTTTAGACAAGCCATAACCAAAAATTAGCTACAAACTACAGCTGAAGTTGGTGCAGAGTAGATCATCATATTTATTTTATACAAACGTTTCTTCATCTCCAACTGTCAAGAAGGGTTGGAGGAGGCGGATGCATGTTGTCTCAAAAGTCTTTAATAACAAAACTCAAAAACATGACTGTGAAACAAACACTTGACTTGGCTGTGACTAAACAAGTAGACAATAAAATGATGTGATCACAAAATCAAATCAAATCAAATCAAATTTTATTTATAAAGCGCTTTTTACAACTGATGTCACAAAGCAGCTTTACAGGGTCAGTAATAACAAACATCAAATCATTAATCCCTAATCCCCGGTGAGAAAGCCAATGGCAACAGTGGCAAGGGAAAACTCCCTCAGAGCTGGAGTAAGAAACCTTGAGAGGAACCAGACTCACATGGGGGACCCATCCTCCTCTGGCCAACTAATTCTAAGTTTGTGATGAATCATAATCATGTGATGTTTTTGTAATGTTCAGGTGAACAAAACAAGGTTGACAGTACAATGATGGATAAGGACTGTGAGATATGAGGGAACCTTTAAGCCAAACGTTATCAGAGCAAGAATGAGGGGCCAAGGCTGTCATGAGAAAAGATGAGGGCTTGACATGGACGGAGACATGACAATGTAAACAAAACAGCATGTGGATACAAAACTAAAACAGGGACGAGGCTCTGATAGGAGGGTTCACACCAACACACTTATTATTATTATTATTATTATTATTAATAATAATAATAATAATAATAATAATAACTAGAAAAGTGCATTTCCTGAAGGAAACACGTGATATTGCGCATTGCTAACATGGCCCACAAGCTAAGGTATCCCAGTTGGTTTCTAAGGTGATGCTTTGGTATTTGTGGTGGTTGCCGTGGCCCCCAAGGCGGTTGCTATGGCCTCCAAGGCCGTTGCTATGGACCCAAGGCCGTTGCTATGGCATCCAAGGCGGTTGCTATGGCACCCAAGGCCGTTGCTATGGCACCCAAGGCTGTTGCTATGGCTCCCAAGGCCGATGCTATGAGTCCCAAGGCCGTTGCTATGGCCCCCAAGGCGGTTGCTATGTCCCCCAAGGCGATTGCTAGGGCCCAAGGCGGTTGCTATGGCTCCCAAGGCCGTTGCTATGGGCCCCAAGGCCGTTGCTATGGCACCCAAGGCCGTTGCTATGGGTCCCAAGGCCGTTGCTATGGGTCACAAGGCCGTTGCTATGGTACCTAAGGCGGTTGCTATGGGCCCCAAGGCGGTTGGTATGGCACCCAAGGCAGTTGCTATGACACCTAAGGCGGTTGCCATGTCTCTATGTGAAAATTGCTTTGCAATGCGCAATATAATAAGTAGGAGTAGTAGTAGTTGTCCCAGCCCCGCCCTCAGGCTCCCCATGTCCTTTCATCTCGTCATCATGTCTTATTATCATCACACCTGTTTTGCATCGCCTCACAAGCCCTTTGTATTGCAGTCTAATTATGTGTGCTATATAGCCTTCTTGTTTTTTGTCAGTCATTGAATATTTGTGTGTGACTGAAGTATTGTACATCTGTTTGGTTTAAGTATTATCATGAAACACCCACCTCTGCATCCTGTCCCTCTCCTGCTTCATCCCCACACATCATCACAGTAGTACTAGTAGTGGTAGTACTTCGTGCGTTTTTGATATTTTTTTTTTTTATGTTATGATGATTTTATTTTGCTTCATCAAATCATCAAAAAGATGACCTTAATTAGAGAATCAACAAAACAACCAAATCTAATTTATTATCACAGAGGTTTGCACTTTTGCAAAATACACTTTTTAAATACAGTTTTATTGAAATAACACATGATAATGAGGATTACATTACATGATTTTTCATTACTTTGATCTTGGATTACTTCATTCATTCTGTTTTAGTCACACAGTGTAATCACTTTTACCTGCAGGTATCCACTTATATTTGTTCAGGCTGTTATCTGTAACAGTAGTAATTAATGATGGAAGTCAATCATCACTCAGTGTGTCCAAACCAAACACAGTACTGCTTCCAAATGTTCCAATAAAACAAATATCATCAGGACACACTTTGGGCTGTGACACTTGCACTCTTTAGGTCTATGAAGCTCCATCAAACTCCATCAAAGGATGAGTAGGGGTGTCGTTTATGTTCCAAAACTTATTAACCAACTGCAGTACTTGATCTCACAACTGTGACTCAATGCAAACAAATCCTCATAGTAATGCTTCACTCACAGAAAAGGGGTCACAAGCATGAATCTGCTATGCATACTCTCATCAGGATGAGGGAGAAAACTGACTGCAGTGTATAGCAGATGCTCAGCAGGACTGGCCCTGTCTGTAATGCTGGTGGGCTCTCTAGATCTAAGAAGCCAATTTCTAAGAAGGCTTCTGTTGTTTTCTTGACAGGGCCAAAAGATTATTTTTTTATCAGGTGAGTGGGGACCTGGCCCTCAGGTACACTGAGTACTCTTGCTGGGATTTCCTGCCTCAGGCCAGCCGTGCACAGCAAACAGGTCATTGGATCACTACTTACCCCACACTTCGCACTCCTGTCTGACAGCTACCCACATCCTCCTTGCACTGACCAGCTCAGGGGAGTGACCCACCCTCTCCATTAGGAAAGGCGTTGGTCACCCTGATAGAAGTCAAGCGGTGTCAAAATACTGCTTTGCGCTGCACGCTGCTGTTTTCTTTTCTTTCTTTTTCTTTTTTTTTTTTTTTTTTGGAGAAAGATCGAGCAAATTAAAGGGCCAGCACAATATACTGCTCATGTCTGGAGCCTGAAACATCAGTGTTTATATACAAACCGGATTCCAAAAAAGTTGGGAC
>BRDA01092635.1:8373-22516 GCA_036984385.1 Crenuchus spilurus
GGTAGATAGGTAGAGAGAGAGAGAGAGAGAGAGAGAGAGAGAGAGAGAGAGATGTATATATATATAGAGAGAGAGAGAGAGAGAGAGAGAGAGAGATGGATAGATGGTGCTTGAAAGTTTGTGAACCCTTTAGAAGAGAATGTAGGTCATGTAGCAAGACAATGACCCTAAGCACACAAGTCATAATATTTTTGTCTCATTTGTTTGATTTGATTCTCTTTATTTATAGAAGGACTTTTGTGATAATTAAATGAAAGTTTAGATCAACTTTATGCAGAAATACAGAAATGTTTTACGCACCATTGCACATCAGCATATATTAGGCAGAAATAAGAAGAGACATCATGTACAATAGAATATAAGAGAATAAAAATTAAAGTATGTCAGTTAGCACATTTACAGAAGCATATAAGACAGATGTATGACAGTTAAAAGAGAGCATTATTGAACTAAATATTGCACTAAATAGTATGAGGTAGTGTAGTTGAGGTAGTTGAATGTGTATACAAGTGTATACAATAATGAAAGTCTAAAGTTCAAAAGAAAAGTGTAATAACAGTATAATAGCTGATTGAACTCAATAGTCCATCTTTCTGTCAATGTGACACTTGAACTCTGATCTGTTGATTAGGTGACTATTGAGTTCCAGCTTTTGTTAGCCCCACAACTCCCATTCTGGTCTGTGAGACTTTTGTTAGGACTTAGATAAGGTTTGAATGGGTTCATAAACCTTTTTTACAGAAATGACTTGGCTATTTGGGTGACTATTGAGTTCCTGTGTTTGTTAGCCTGTCAGCTCCACTTCTGGTCTGTGAGACTTTCATTAAGGTGTAGAGGAAGTTGGAATAGGTTCATAGAAGTTTTTTTTACAAAAAGAACTTGACTATTTAGGTGACTATTGAGTGCCAGTGTTCTATAAAAGCTGATCAGAGTTAAATGGATGTTGAAGTTAATAAATGTGATGTCACTGAAGTACTCTTGGTAGTGAATGGGCTTATAAATGTGGACACAGCAGATTTTAAAGCCAGTGAGTGTGTTGTGTGTGTGTGAGTCATAGTGCAGTTGTATGGATCACTTTCCCCGGTTGCCACAACCCAGTCTTTGAAAATTCCTGACCAGGCCAACGTGCTGATGTAGTAGTTTGTAAAGAGAAAGCATGAGAAGCACTTATAGTAGATGATTAACTGCATGTCAACACTGAACTGTGGCCGCATAGTTTTCGCATTTGTTCTCCAAGCCTACTACGACTGTCATAACAGAGCCTCAAGAGAAAAACATTATGAACACTCACAGATGAAGTGGAAGAACACTGATTATCTCATATCAGAGGTGCACGTGAAGCTCTGGGATCTGTTACATAATAGGTGAACAAATGGTTCTCTTAACATGTTGGATGTAGGAGACATTATCAGGCTAGAGGATCTGACTGACCAAATAGTTATGGTCAGATGACTGGGGGAGGGGCATCTATGAAACCAACAGTGTCTATCAACAGTGGCCTCCAAAATTCACATGTTCATGCACTTTGGTAAACATACTATTCATGTGGTATATATTTTTTATCTTAATGATCTCACACACTAGAACTGGAGCTGTGATGCTAACAAACACTGGAACTATATGTGACCCCGCCAGGGAAAACCAGGCCAAAGTCTTTTTTTCAAAATTTGTTTTTTTTTTCCAAAACAAATTTTTTGTGAATTTAAGTTTTGTTTTTGATCAAAATATGTACTACAATAGATATCTGAGACTGTTATCTTTCATTTACAGCAATAATACCGAGTGGCTAAGTTTTGTCGCTAATGTCAATGACACGATATTGACACGATATCTCAGTAAATTGCCCAGTGACTTTGGCCTGGTTTTCCCTGGCGGGGTCACATATAGTCACCTAAACAAATGACTGGTTGATTAGGTGGCTATTGAGTTCCAGTGTTTGTTAACTTGGCAGCTCCAGTTCTATCCTGTGATACATTCATTAAGATCTGTATGAGATTTGATTGGGTTCAGATTTTTTAAAATATAAATAATTTGGCTATTTAGGTGACTACTGAGTGCCAGTGTTTGTTAGCCTGGCAGCTGCAGTTCTATAAAATAATAAAATGTGGACTCTAAACACATCTTATCTGATTGACTATGTCTGAGGTAATTAGATGTTGAAGATGTTGAAATCAAACAGTAGTTTAGGTGACTATTGAGTTCTTGTGTTAGCTTTGCAGCTCCATTTCTGATCTGTGAGACTTTCATCAAGATCTGGATGAGAACTGGAGCCTCCAGGCTGATAAACACTAGCACCCAGTAGTCACCTAAACAGCCAAGTTGTTTCTGTAAAAATATTATCTGAAGCCATTCAAACCACATTTAGATCTTAATGAAAGTCTCACAGTCTAGAACTGGAGCTGCAAGGCTAACAAGCACTGGAACTCAATAGTCACCTAAACAACCAGTTGTTTCTTTAGGTTACTAACCTAACTTAACTGTATTAATCTATTTACACAGCTTCAAAATCCTTTTTTGTAGATGTGGTGCTGCAAGGCTAACAAACACTAGTGCTCAATGGTCCCATGAATGTTCAAGTTGTTGCTGTGAAAAACTTATCTGAAGACATTCAAACCTCATCTAGATCTTACTGAAGGTCTCGCAGACTAGAACAGGAGCCGTGGTCACACTGTGTCTTAAACAGGGCTCTAAGAAACCTACGTATTATAATATGACTTGTGAATTCTCCAAAACACAGTATTGATTCTTAATGAATAGTTACAGCGTAAAGACTGGTGGTTCATTTTGAGTTGTGTTTAAATCCTGAACCACTAGGTGGCAGTGTTGTAATCTATCATCAGCCATTAGACTCTTCCACTTTGATAGAAACATGTAGATATGCACCACTGATCGTTTTCTGAAAATTAGTTTACAAAAGAAATCACAGTATATTGAATCATGTGTGAGAACACTGTGTTATGATGGTATCTCCAGGTTCTTGCCGTGGTTCTAAACCAGACTCACTTTTGTAGTGTGAAACTGTTGCTTATGCTGATTTGCTCTTTTTATAGTTGCAGCATGCACAGACACCACATCACCTGGAAACATTACATGGGAAATAAAGCGTCAACTTGTCGGTTTCAATTTGACCGAGTATGGCAAGTCGCTGATCGTTCCTGAAGAAGGGACCTACAGGATCTCAATACAGGTGACTTACCGTGGCAGCTGTGATCAAGATTCGCCTCCAAACCAGATCCAGCCTTCAAACCAGATC
This sequence comes from Crenuchus spilurus, assembly GCA_036984385.1. Classification (NCBI taxonomy): domain Eukaryota; kingdom Metazoa; phylum Chordata; class Actinopteri; order Characiformes; family Crenuchidae; genus Crenuchus; species Crenuchus spilurus. The sequence continues at coordinate 11,627 of BRDA01092635.1, forward strand.
CAGCTATGGCACCATGTTAATGTCTACTCCCACGGGTACGAAGTTCACAGAACTTTCCTGGAAGCCTATGAAACTGTCTATTGCGAACACGATGACTGGATGAAGTCCATGTACTCGGAAGAAGTCTTTCTTTTGCAAAAGGGAGACAGGCTCATGGTGGAGACAAATCAACTAAATCTTTTAAACTGTGAGGGGAACAGGGGCGCCATGACGTTCCTCACTGCCCAGAGTGTAGATGATGAGGGTTTGTAATATTGAGCTTTTTCTCTATGGTGGTATATTTATGCACTTTTTCTACTGCACTTTTATTTTTGGAATCACTACTAATATCTTGTCCTTTATGTATATTATCTTTATCTGCAGATACTGTACTGGCTGGTCATCCATAACTGACCATTCAGAGATGTGATAATTCTATATGGATTATTTCTCATTGGTTGTTGAAACAAGTGGCTAAATTAAGTGTAACCTAGCAGTTTCTGGGATTCATTTATCTTTGTAAAGTGGCTCTTGTTTGTTTCTTTACCCAAACAAAAAACTTTAATGCACTGTAATCATACGTGTCAGTCTTTTTCACACAGACGGAGGTTTATTTAACCCACATTTCATCACCAGATCTTCATTAGCATTAAAGTTATTCAGTTATTTGTGTAAAGAAACAAACAGCCTATAGTCAACGATACATTAGACAATGAAACTGAAACAGCTGTCATGTTAGTGTGGGAGGTTTCATGGCTAAATTGGACCAGTCTGGTGGCCAATCTTCATTAATGTCACATTGCACCAGTAAGAGCAGAGTGTGAAGGTTCAGTTAGCAGGTAAGAGCACAGTTATATAGTATATTACAATGCACACAACATTATGGTGACATACCAGAGTTCAAAAGAGGACAAATTGTTGGTGCACGTCTTGCTGGCGCATCTGTGACCAAGACAGCAAGTCTTTGTGTCTAAATATTATTGAGCCACTTTGGGGTGTTTTGGAGGAGCGAGTCAGGAAACGGTTTCCTCCACCAGCATCACGTAGTGACCTGACCACTATCCTGCAAGAAGAATGGCTTAAAATCCCTCTGACCACTGTGCAGGACTTGTATATGTCATTCCTAAGACAAACTGACACTGTATTGGCCACAAAAGGAGGCCCTACACCTACTAATAAATTACTGTGGTCTAAAACCAGCTGTTTCAGTTTCATTGTCTAACCTCTGTATGTGTTATGTTATAATTGTTGACATTGAAATGCCTGGAAGTGCAGATTAAAACCTGTTGGTAATGAACATAAGTCAAATGTCATTGTTGTTCATTGTGTATCTTGTCTTAAAAATATTCTTCAAGGGTTCTTTAGTAAAGGAAGTGGAACATTTCATTGCTCACATTTTGCTTGATGATGAAATCTGTGCACATGAATTACTCATGAATAGAAACCAGATGCAGTTGGAAGAGACATGTTTCTGTTATTTCATGTTATTGCTGACTTTGTGGTCATCTTTAAGCATTTAGACATCCTCCCAGAAATACTTTTGGCCAAAAGCTGCTAGAGTCTTCATGATTGTAGTCATTGTAGAGTCTTCAAAAGCAAAAGCATGGACTTGGTTGTCTGGCAAGATCATTTACAGATAAGATTGTTTACACCCAGATGAGATGTTTGTCTTTAGTAAAAATTAGTGCTACTCCATGAGCAGATCTGAGCAATGAGAGACCACAAGAGAAGGAGAGACATCTAAACAGCAGATGTGAAACTTAAGCTAAAGTTGATTTGGTGTTTTGATCTGATCTCTAGGAGAAGCTACTGAGATGTTAAGAGGCTGGTTTTGATTATATAAAACCGTGAGAATTCAAAGAAACATACACCTGCTTAAATGGATCTTTGCAGTGCTAAAGGGTTCTTCATTGATGAAAAATGTTGTATATTTATGAAAATTGTTCTATGCAGCATCAAAAAGGGTTTGTCTAGTGCCACCCGTTTTCATGTTGTGTAGAACCAGTTTCAGAAAGGATCTATGTATGATCATTTCTTTTGCTAAAGAAGACCCTTGAAGATTTTAGAGAGTATATATTCAGATGTGTATTGGTAAGATCTTGAGAATCTTGAGCTACAGTATCACAAAATATAATATGGTAATACTCCTGTGTATTAATATTTTTGTACACCCCTAAGGCAGCAATGACTCTATACTTCTCAAGCTGTGTTTGAAAGCTTGTGACTCATAGTTGGTGACATCCCAAATGTTTATTTTGCGATGACATATAAGCTTCCTGACAAAAATGAGTCACCTTCTGAGTTTAAGGTGGTCGTAACTTCAGGCCTGCAGATGCACAAGGATGCTCAGGCTATAAATACCTGCAGGTTGTGTGACAGTGAATGTCTCATTCAGTGGGTGGAAAATGGGTCACAAGCCGATGTTAATGATTGGCTAAAAGGAGTGATTGTATTCGGCTGCCAAAAGCCAGAGTATGAAGGAAGTAATACAATTTGCAGGTGTATTAAATCGTACAGTCATACGGGTCTACCAGCAGTGGTACAAATCACAGTCTCCATAAAGTTCTGCTCAGAATTGTGGCCAACATTACATAAGGCTGAAGAGCTTTTGTTCCATATGTTGATGGTTTGCAGCTCTCTGTTGAGTTCTTTCAGAAATTGGTTGTGAAGTACCTGCGTTGACTTTTAGAAGCAATTCTTGTCTGGAAGTGAAGAGATCTGCCACCAGTCTCTGTCCATCAGTTTAATCTTTTGGACACGATTCTGAGCACGAAACAGCCTTTAGACATTTTTTACAAAATCAAGAAAACAGAGAGAAAAGTGTAATTTTTTATGATGAAAATTGTTTGAACTGACACGTTATGTTGTTTATATGTTATGTATATATAAAAGAATTCAGTTCATATGTGCATGTTGACATGAAAAGCCTTTATTAAATAAAAGACATTAAAGATGTAAAATGTGTATGCTGTAATTTATTCATTAGTACAAAATGTCTACAATGATGCATCAAAAAAATTTAGATTGTGAAAAAGCTCATTTGTGTTCAAAATTTTATTCAAAAAGGTGAATTTTAAATATTTCAAGGGTTTTTGTTTTTATATTGAACAGTCAGATTTTGAAAATGTGATTGTGAGTAAATGACTATTCAGACAGTATAAATTAAGATTAAGATTAAGATTAACCAATTTAGCCAATGTGATTTTCACACAACGGAATTTGACCTCCGCATTTAACCCATTCGTGCAGTGAAACACACACACTAGTGAACACACTAGGCTGTGTATCTCTCAGAGCTACAACTGCCACATTACTAATATCAAGCCCAGGTGTATCATTAGATAGAATTTAGTGGTGTATGTGCTCCAGTTAAATATTGCCAGGCCCCAGTAAAGACAAACTTTAAAGTATCTGTTCTCTACTGTATTTTATTAGCAGCAATACAGGACATGCAAAATTTTCATTTCATTTCCCATAATTCCCCAGGATCTTTCCAAACACTAAAGAGCATTTCAGAGTATTGTACACACTTTTCTGTTTGATCTTATGAAATATTCTAATAATTTGAGATTCTGGATTTCTCTATAAACTATAAGTCATATGAAGTCATTTATGTATGATCAACATTAAAAGAAAAAAGGCTTCAACTATGTCATTTTGTAATATGTATCATGCATATAACATACAATAGTTGGTCTGGCTACAGAAAGTGACAGAAGTGACCTTCTCTAGCTGATGTGATTGACAGCTGAATAGATAGTGCACTTTATTACCAGGGCTGTGTATTAACATGAACCTGTTGATATATGTGACCCCGCCAGGGAAAACCAGCCCAAAGTCACTGGGCAACTTATTGAGATATCCTGACAATATCATGTCACTCACATTAGCGACAAAACTTAGCCACTCGGTATTATTGCTGTAAATGAAAGATAACAGTCTCAGATATCTATCAGAGTACATATTTTGATCAAAAACAAAACTTAAATTCACAAAAAAGTTGTTTTGAAAAAAAATTTTGAAAAAAAAAAAAAAGACTTTGACCTGGTTTTCCTGGCGGGGTCACATATGTACAGTATTATAGTAAGTAAGTGCATTTTATTTCTAAAGCACATTTAAAGCCAAAGTGCTTTACAAGAAAAACAGCTCTTCCAGTCACCACTTATGCAACACAGACATATAAAACAAACAGCAATCTGTAAGTCCATTGCTAAACAGGTCAGCAGCTGCTGAAAGCCTTTAAAGTTTTAAACTTGAATGTAAAAACAGTTACAGATGTCACTTGGGAGTCCATTCCAGAGCTTTTGTGCAGCAACAGCAAAGGCACGATCCATTTTAACTTAAGATGAGTCCTTGAGACACACAGACGTAACAGAGACCTTAGAGATCTTGCAGGTGAATACATGTTTAGCATGTCCCAAATGTAAATAGGTGCACAACCATTCAAGGCCTTAAAAAACATCAATAAAATCTTGTACTGAATTCTGTAAGGCACTGGGAGCCAAGCCTCTAAGCACTGAGATAAAGTGGAGGGACCAAACAATAAAACCTCAGTTTTGCTCTCATTCAACTGAAGAAAACTATGAGCCATCCAATTCCTAATATCCACAATACACTCATTAAGTCTGTCTAAAGAGTCTGTCTCATTTTTGTTTTTCTATGTCTTTTTCTTATATTGCTTAATGAGTGATGATAACTTTCCAAAATTGCATATGTCTCAATTGCATAGTAAGTGAAAGCAGTAGGCAAGAATGACTAGTGTGTCCAAATACACAGTATTCATCAAACAGTATGTGAAAGTTACCCAGATTACCTACTGAATCAGGAGACATTTTTGAAGTATGCATCAGCAGCACACTGTGCTATCCAATGACTCAACAGGAGTTGTGAAGGTGTTCAAAGCTGAGGGGGAAAATGGTGGAAAGTGGATAGTCATCTATTGATAAGTGTAAGTAAGCTACAAAATGAAACATGAGACTGCATAGAACACCAAATGACATTAGTAACTTTGTAGAGAACATCAAGCCTATTTTGTTGAAGTGTAATCAATGTAACAGTACTAATTTTTAAGGCTAGCAATGAATGCAAGAGTACAACAAATGAACTTTTATAGCAGGGGTAGGCAACTCCAGTCCTGGAATGCCGGTTTCCTGCACAGTTTGGTGATCTACACTGTAAAAAATAAACTTGCGTTGTCGTTAACCTAACAAATATTGTAGTTGGTATGACTACCAAGCACTGAATTTGTTGTGATAACTCAATATTTCATGTTTATATGTTTACTAACTACGCTTCCTGAGTTGACCTAACTTAAAATTTTAAGGCAGCATGGACACTAACTTTTTTAAGTTGAAACAACAAGGATATTTTTTACAGTGTACCTGATCAAACACACCTGATTCAACTCAGCGGGCAATTAGCATGTTTAATTTAATTGTCAGAGCAGTGACATCACCAAACTGTGCTGGACTGGAGTTGCCTACCCCTGTTTTATAGCAATGTGACTTCATACAGGGACATTGGTAAGATAGCAGACATAGTGTGTTCGAGGTTGTGTGGATACCTCACATTCACATGCTAAAAAATACTGCTTGGCTGGTTGAGCAGTGCACGCTAGTCAGAGTATAGTACATGCAGACTAAATATAAATTGCCAAAGCTTCCTGCAATTGTTCCAAAATTCCGAACCATTCAAAAGAATGTTTTCACAGATGAAACAAACAATTGGTAACTGAGATCACCTCTTCTGGTCAGACCAAATTCTGGTCCTTTGGTCCAGACCATGGTCCAAGGAACCTGCTATTTTGGTTTGGATCAAACTGAAAAGTTTAGGTCCAGACTAAAGAAGGTAAATGTCAAAGCACCCTGAGTCAAATGTTACATCAACATGACATGAACCTGACAGCTGTGGGTTTTATGGTGGCGAGATGTAGTTTATTGTGATGTGTCTTGTCACCTTTACTAAATTACATCTGTTGTTAAAACATGTTAATACCATGTACACAAGCTCTCTGAGTCATTAATCATGATTACTCATTAACAGAAACCAGACCCAGCTGGAATGACCGTTTTTCTTGTGTTCATCTTTAAACACATGGCATCTTCCCAGAAGTCATTAATGACTTTCAGAAGTTTGTGAAAGAGCTCCTAGAAGGTTCTCCAAAAGAGGAACTTGCATAAGGATTACTGTCAGTTATAAAGAAAAATGACTTAACATAAGCCCCCCCCCCCACACCATATGTTTCTCTTTGATAACTCAGGAGACGGGAAACCCTCCAAAAAAGCCTACTTAGCTACCCACTCTACCGGTTGCACCACATGAACTCCTTGGGACAGCCTACATTACATAGGTAATTCACACATGGGTTATAGTAATATTATTCAATAAATGCAACCATGTTCGTAAACACAGTAATACATTAAGAGCTACATGTTCAAAGCACTAGTTTATATAGGCTGATGTAAATATTCAGGTCTCTGACATTATGACTACCCTCCACCTGTGTTCTATGTCACTGATGATGTATTATCCCAGAACTAAGCTTCAAACCACAGCTGAAACTACACAACTTAACAGTGTCTGTGACTGTTTAGTGGAAGGTTTTGGGAAACACCTGTGTCACTTAATAATGGATCTTATTATACAAGTTACCAACATTACTTCAGTAGTTAGCAACTATGTTTTTGGGAAATGCACCCCTTGTGAGAAATTCCTGTCTTTAGTAAACTTGAGTGTACAAATCTGAGCACAACAGGAAACTTTATTGAGCTAAAACTAAGATGTGTGAGACTACTGAGGTCGCTTTCCGAGATCTGAGATCTTATTATTTGTATTATCTGATCTCATTGTTGTCTAAGACAAACTACTGAGATGTCAATGTTTCTTAGCATGTGGACATCAAAGCAGCTAGAAAGCGGTGAGGCATTTTGAAGCTCTGATGTAATGAGATGAGGACTGTTTTGATAGTATGATGATGATATGAGATTGACAGATCCTGATAAGTTTGTTCAGACTGTTTTTAAATGTGTGACGATTCCCAGGTTGCTTAACAATGGTGTTATGAGTGCTTTCTGTGAATGACTCACTGTTAAGATTTTCTATTGTACTGACGTATGAACCATCCTTCTGACGTTCTTTCCTGAATGTCTATAACATATATAATGGATGTTGGAATCATAATCTAGATATAGCTCAGTATGACTTCATATGCTAATTGTCCTACCTGTATTGGTCCACAACCATAGAGCAATACTTAAAAAACAAAAACATTTAAATATACTTCTTACATATAATGTTAAATACAAAACAATGCAGTATCTATGCCTGGAAGAATACTGTGATACGATTTCAAGCCCCCCTGAAGTGGATCATACCATTCCATGTTAATAACCATTCCTCTCGTTTGCCTGCCTGCCTGGCTCATTATTGGTCAGGTGGCTTGCGTCTTCGTTAAAGTGCACGAGATGCTCAAGCTACAGCATTACGTGTAAGTAGCTACTTAACTTTCTTAAATATGCACTTTAAACACACTTTTCCTTACATAAATAACTCACATGAATTTGCTGTCCCACCTTAAATGCTGCTAATTTACCATTCCGCCTTAAATGCTGCTGTGGCGACACCACAGCGTTAGAAACGGAGAGAGAGCACTAGTCAGGTGTCGTGTGATTCCATGGAGGAATCACCGCCATTATCGAAATGCAAGAACTGGTTCAAAACTAAAGACAAAAACTCGTTCAAGTACTGCATGCCAGAGTCGTGTGCATGTTATAACTGCACAAATACACGCAAAAGGGGATCTGAAATATACTTCCATAAGTAAGTAAGCCTATAATATTCTTTTTTATATAATTTAGTCAATTTTTGCAGGAAAGAAAATTTAAAACGAATCGCCAAAGTTATGTATTACAGTCACTTTGCTGCAGGTAGATGGTCTTGACTTTATAGAAAGAAAATGAAACCACCAGCTGACATTTTTACTCCATTTTCGGCATTTGTGTACAAAAGCACAAAGCACAGTTCTGGTTTACAATTCCATTTGTTAGACCAAAGACGTCTAGTAGTATTATTATGTAGGTTTATATTAGGCCTATATAGTCTATTAGAGTTTACAATAAATGGAAATTTATCAACTTGGTCAGCAGAACAGTGTTGGTGTACGACTCCAAGGCATCCTATCATGGATTTCCATTGCCTATGCATATCCAGCTTCTAGTCTGGATCCTGCAGAATATTGTTTTAACATTGTTTTTTTTTTTTGTTTTACACTATTATTATTATTATTATTATTATTATTATTATTATTATTATTATTAATTATTATTCTATGAATATGATTCACTCATGACTTACAGGTCTGTAATACTGCCAATATTGGTAAAAATATGCAGTCTAAATGTTGACAATCACTCAATCAGTCTGCTCATTTTACAGTCTCCATAACTTCAGCTTCGCCTGATTTCTGGCTTTCCACTGCTTTATCCTGGTTTTTATTGCACTCATTTCATATAGCTGACATGTCTTTACACCAGTGTGCAGAGTTTTAGGAAGATCTAGTGTATAGATGTCGACCTATATTGTTTTAAAGATTACATGTTTTCCCATTGATATGCATGTGTTTTGTTGACATTGTTCCCATTTTGGTGGCCATTTTGGATCCCCCATGAGATCACAACTTCAGAGAACACAAATGATAGGGAGTGCTCACTCTCTGTTTTTAACTCTATTAGGCGACACACAGGCTTCAGGCTGTAGATACTATTTTTGGCACTTTTAAAGTGGAACAGAACATTCAAATGGAATCAACGTTCTGTTTTATATGGACTGTTTATAATTTCTGCACAGCCTAAGCAGAAATGTGTAAAACTCTTAAAACACTTTATCATCTACTACAGTCTAAAAAGGGGTTTTAACGTAGAGAAAATTTGTTTTAATGCAGGGAAACTGTTAAGGTGGAAGGGAAATGTGAACAAGAAACTAAAAGCTTCATATGCTGCAGCAGACGTAGTGAGGAATTAGTTACTCAGATGACTAGATTTACAGTAAACTCGTGTATATATATGTGTGTGTGTTTGTGTGTGTGTGTGTGTGTTTACAGTATGGGTAAATAGTTGAATGCTATTAATTGTGTTTGTAAACTGTTGTTTCAGATGTTTTGACTGCTTTTTTAAACTTGGCATATATTTCATTTACAGAGTCAACATGAGCAAGAGAAAAGGTGGTGATAAGGCACTTTTTTAGTGCTAAAAAGTAAGTTAAAACATGATTGAAAAAGGACATAGAGATTATAATACAGTCTTTACCAGCATATATTGTCTGTGCTGCCATACAGTACTGAGTGGTAATAATGGTGAGTTTTACATGTAATTGTAATAAGGAAACAGAGGGAAGTCAGCAGGCAGGAGGAGGTCAGAAAGAGAGTGCAAGCAGGAGGTCAGGAGTAGAGTGACATTTTTGGTCAATTTTTTAAGGTAAGACTTATTTTATATCTTTTTATTGGGCTACTTTGAAAATTAACACTAACCAAGCTTTTTAAAAGGCATTAGCCAAGCTATATAAATGCATTCCTACATCTCCCCATAGCATTTAATAATGTAGTCCCAGTGTCATAATAAGTGGATGAGATGGGACAAAAGCCTTATCTACAGGGATTTTCAGTTATATTGTAATTTTCTATTTATTTAGAATTAAATAACAAATGATTTGTGTTTGAGAGATCCTGTAGAATATGAATTTAATTTTAATGGCAAGAAAGATGATGAAAGATAGCAGCCAATAGCATTGTGTGTGTGTTTGCAGGATTAACTGTGGATTTTGCTGTATAATATATTATTTATATTTATTTATTTAATGACTATAAAGGTTATTGTGTGGTATGTGCTACATTAGCTGATGTAATGGATTTATCATTTACTTGCTGTAGACATTACAGTAAGGAAACAAGACACTGTAAGGATTGTAAGACTTCAGTTTAGTGAAGCACGCACCTGCGCTGTACTGGTTTTAATTTAGACCCTGAAGAAAAACTTGACCCTCCCAATTATCATTGTATAATTTGCACTCATCTATCTATCTATCTATCTGTCTGTCTGTCTGTCTGTCTGTCTGTCTGTCTGTCTGTCTGTCTGTCCAAATAAAACTAAAGAATTGATTCAAATTAACAGTATTAATTATGAGAACTTAAAATTTGTAGTCAACTAGCTCCACAACATTGTCCTCTCAAACATCATATTGACCTGACTGGAACCCAAATATTTGGCTTCCTTTGCGTACAATTGTAGCTGTTAATCTAACTATGATAAAAAACACTTGAACTCAATAGTCACCTAAATAGCCCTGTAAGAAATACATGGCCAAAACCTCAACTTAATGACAGTCTCGCAGACAAGTTCAATCAATCAATCAATCAAAATTTATTTATATAGCGCTTTTTACAATGGGCGTTGTCACAAAGCAGTTTTACATAATTAGTATCAAACAATCTGATTCTAAGCCCGATGTGAGCAAGCCGAAGGCAACAGTGGCAAGGAAAAACTCCCTCAAGGCTGGAGGAAGAAACCTTGGGAGGAACCAGACTCACAAAGGGGATCCATCCTCCTCTGATCAAACTACTGATACAGATTTACCTCCTTAGTTAAATCTGACATTATGCTATGTATAAAACAATAATGATATTAATAATAGTCATCATTGTATCCATATTTGGTATCATAATTAAAATGTAGTATCATTAGAGCTTCAGTCCGATCATTGCTAGTAGTAGATGTAAGTGAGCAGCAGGTCTGGTGTCAACCTCAGGATAACCCACTCCGGAGCAGAAGGAATTGACCGCAGTAGGTGTAATGGAACTGGTGGTCTGTTGCGGACTGCAGGGGAATTCAGCCATCAAATCCTTCAGTGGCCATTTCCTCA
>BRDA01092635.1:22526-41155 GCA_036984385.1 Crenuchus spilurus
CAGACTACTACGTGATTATAGACAAGAAAGACCAAAAGAAGGAGGGTCGGTCGAGCTGGCCTACGGTAGAGTTACGTTTATAAGTGTATACAAACGATAACGTGAGTCGGATTAACAAAGACAAACGACAAACAAAAGAAGAGACAAAGGACTCCTTTACCGGTGCAAACATATGTGAATATTTGCATTGAGATGGCATCCGGTCGAGCTGGCTGGGAGGAAGAAAACCAGAAAGAACAGATATTAGTGCATCATCAGACCAGACAGGTATCCATCCATATCGCCATCATCAACCTCCAGCATGTTGGAACAACATCATGGAGTGTCTGAGATTTCCGCAATTCCCCATGTTCATGAAGTCCTGTAACGACGGTAACTGGAAAGGGGAAGTTAATTACAAAAAGCTAAACTGAACAGGTGGGTTTTGAGTCTCTATTTAAAAGTAGAGACTGTGTCTGCATCCTGAACACTAGCTGGAAGATTATTCCACAATCATGGTTGCTATATAGGAGAAAGCTTTCCCCCCGAATGACGCCTTATAAATTCTCGGAACTAGTAAGAGACTGGCACCCTGGGATCTGAGTAATCTTGGTGGGTCATAGCGTGTGATAAGCTCTTGCAGGTATTCAGGGGCGAGACCATGCAGGGATTTATATGCTAATAAAATGATTTTGTAATCAATACAATATTTAACTGAAAACCAGTTGGAAGTTGATGTGGTTTACGACACAGCACAACTTACTGTAAACTATAAAATTAAAATATGTGTAGCGGAATGCTGCGTCCACCATCTTTGACAACCAACTTAGAGCTGATCTAAAATCTGATTTATTGATGATGATCATTATGAATGCTGTTGAATCTGATCCAAGATAACTTTTTTCAAATTGATTAAACTTCAGCATATAATACAATGTGTAGTAAACAGGACAACATCAAATGCCAGAACGTCACAGGCCAAGTTCATTCCAAACCAGGGGTCATAATATTCTGATATGACTGAGTAGGTACACAATTGATGATATACAACAATAGTAAATAATATATACTACTTTAATAGTATATTTAGCAGCCGTGCAGGGTGTCAGTTCAAGTAACTGTTGCCAAGTCTTATTGCCTGAGGAAAAAAGTTAGATGACTATCTTGAAGCGCAGGCCCAGATTCATCAGCAGGGTGACTAAGTCATGTCTTTTAGTGTGTGGAGTCATCTACAACGCTAATACATTTGCCGATGAAGTGTTTGGTTATGAATGTCCTCCATGCTCTGTTATGATCTTCTCAGATGTCGTGATTATCCAGTGTAAGAATTTACAGTCTGAAATAATGCAGTTCCCAAACCAGATGATGATGCAGCTGGTCTGGGTGCACTCAATGATCTTTCTGTAGAATATGTGTGAGAGAAGATCAGCTTTCATTCGTGAGCTGGATATGCTGTGTGATGACATGCTGGATATACTGTGCTTTAAGCAAGCATTAGTCCTGCATGACTGTCAGAAATTCATGTTGAGCAAGATAATTGTTTTGTTTAATAGCGTTCATTGAGATTAAGATTAAGAGATTAAGATGAACTAATTTGCCAATGTGATCACAAGACCAGATCCTTACCACTAGGCCATGGCTCCCCCCTATTTATTACCTAATATCTCCTACTCTAGTGTACAAAATTTCTATGTCCTGATTAGAACAAAAATGAGGGCTCATGTTACACCCATTCTCAAACAGCTTCTTTGGTTACCAGTGTAATTTAGAATTCAAGATCCTCTTGTTGGTTCTCAAATGTCTCCATGGCTTGGCTACTCAGTACTTCAGTGACATGATTATTGGGTATTTCCCACTAAGATCAGATAATGGTTCCATCCATTCAGCACAAAATTAGAAGAGCAGCCATTTCTTATTACGACCCTATTCTGTGGAATTCTCTTATTCATAGCTAATAATGATTTTACTCAATTTAAAGGGAAATTAAGACATACTTTTTCAAATCAGCATTTTAATTATATTTAATTGTATTGTATTTGTTTTTTTTATGTTGTATTTTATTATTTCATTTTACTTTTTACTTATTTTATTGTTTTCTGTATTCTGTTTGTTTTATTCTTATGTTATTCTGTGTTTATGGTTTTATCTTAATGTTAATTGACTTTTATTGTACTACTGTTGATGAAAAGCACTTTGAGAAACTTTGTTGGAAAAATGCTTTATAAACAAAGATTATTATTATTATTATTATTTTATTATTATTATTATTATTATTATTATTATTATTATTATTATTATTATGTTTCACAATGCCTCCAGGAATAAAAGTATGTGTTGTCAGATGTGTTGGTCATAACAGCCATCATAAAGTCTGGACCATAAATTGGTGTGTTTTATATACATATGTATATACTTCTGAACTTCTGCTTTAAGGGATTAAACAGTCATATAAACCAAATGTGTTATTGTAAATGTGTTAGTCTGATTTTGACCTGTGGAAGCCATCCATCAAACACCCACGCATGATGTATTAGGAGGTGTGGTGTCCGGACCGCTTGAGCATATAGGGTAATTTCTAACATTACCACACCTTTTTCTTACTCTCATTTCACTCTCTGTTTGAGATCAAATTTCACTGCCATGACTCAGCAGTGATGCAATTGCATTTGCTTGGGTAAACACATTCCTGCTTCTGGCCCTTAGATTCATTTATACTGTCTGAGACACTCCTTTCAGAATGTTCTGGAAGAAAACTCTCCAAATTCTCAGCTTAAAAATTGGGTGAAAGGTTAGGATAAAAGACCACTCACTATACTTTGTCAAATTAAAGATTCTGTACAGGTACTGTCAGGAAGTAACAATGCAAATGTACTCCTAAAGGTCAAACTTGCTCATTAACTGGGTCTACATTTTTATAGGGTTTTCCATCTTTTTCAACATGCCCAAATATTACTATTTGTCTGCAGTAACTATATTAAATAAAAACAGAATGTTGATGTTTTTTTGTAAAAGAGCCAAAAATGTGGTTCGTGTAATAACACATGCTACAATTTTCTGTTGAACTCTAAAAATGTAAAGGAGCTTTTAGATTTTTAGTCCTAGAAATCATTTACTTCAGGCTGCACAGCACTAAATGAACATTATGTTCAGATTTGTGTCACAAGGTGTGTTCAGTTCTATTTGTTTCAAGCTCAAACGTAGTAAAATCATCACATATTGTAACGGAAGATGTGACACAATGTTTATTTGAAGCAAAATCTTTCTTTTGCAGCTCAAAATAGTCAGAAATGAACAAGCTCTGAAGAAAGAAGAAAGTTTCAGTTTTCACATGTCTCCTCCCTCATTGGCGGTCCTGGCGCCTCACTCTTGGGAATTGTTGGAGGGAGGTTTACAGTGTGTTATGATATCCTACAGTGAATAACGCTGCGGACAAAAAGAAATGAAAGCACTGAATTAATTTCAAAACATATAACCTGACAGACATCCCCAGAGTCCCATACAGCAACATGTATCACAATAATAACTGAAGCCCATTTCTTCTACAAAGCAGAAGATAAGTGTATGATAGCAAAATACAGATGTTTTAATAAACTGAATGGAACACAAACCATATCACAAAGCTTACTTCCACTAAGCTAATGCAACCCTCACTTGCAGGGTGTTTCAATAAAATCCTGTCCAAATAACTTTGTTTAGGAAATGAGTGAGACATGTTTGTTTTCAAAGCGATGAACAAACTCTTCTTTTCTGCAGTGATCTCTGCACTAACGCTCGCGAGTGACTCCTAGTGGCAGGTGGCGGAAGCTCGCTTGTAACTCATATCTTGGTTTGCATCGTAAAGCAAAAAAACTACAGAGCAACGGCTCATATCTCAGAAAATTCGTAAGTTGAGTCATTCGTAGGTAAAGGTTCCACTGTATATGAAATGGTGCAGAAAAGTGTGACGTGAGCAGAGACAGTCGAGCACTCGCAGCAGGGAGAAGCGAGCAGAGTGTGCTTTCTCTTGTTTCTTCGCTCACCTTACAGCTGTTTCTGTTCATGTCATAGTTTGTTGAGTCTTGTGTTCCGTGTGCTTGGTTTAACCCCGTTTTTGTGCTCTCTTATTAAACACAGTGATCTCACTCCATGCAATGGATCCAAGGGTGCTTCACAGAACCCCTCGGGGGCAGGGCAGACTGCCATCGTGCCGCCCTGGGCGGCTGCCCATATCAGAAACTGCCACTGTCCTCCCTTTTATATAAGTAATAGAAACTAAGAAAGTCATGAAGATCTAAATGTGAATGAGTAGATCCTAGATCATGTGGTGGGTTCACACTAGACTAGACGTTTAAAAGTATTTTAAATGAATATGTAGAGGAAAATAAATCTAAATCAGTCAGCATGAGTGGAGTCCATAATACTTAATGGGACCAAAGATTGAGAAACGCCACCCCAGTGGCAGGCAAGGTACTGAACCAGTGACCACCCACAGATGAAGGATTATGTTTGAGTAGTTTGTATTGTAAAGTTGAAATCTACTGCAAGAACAGCCTACAAGCACTTTAAAAATACGAAACTACTTCCAAACATGTTGAACTTGAAAAAGTCAGTGAAGTATCCAAACTTAAGTGCTTGCTGTGCATTACTGCATGAATGACAGCAGGTCAAGTGTGTTATGTCACAAGTACAACCTGCTGAACTACATTGCATCATCAGTAGACACAAAGTCGACTACAGAGAATGTGATTCAAAGTGGATTATACATATATGTAATATCAATACAGTAATAATGCTCGATACTCAATTTGCAACAATCTTGATACATACAAATCCCATTTATCAGATCCAGACAGTTCTATCATGCCAAAATTCAGACGCACTCATTTAAAGAGGACATATTATGAAAAACATACTTTCAGTGTATGTTTAAGACAACCCAGCCAGTTATTATGGGTGGTCTAGGCCTGTATTCTGATTGGCTAGAAACTCTTAGAAGAGGGGTGAAGTGATTAGGAATAGATGCTCAAATCAACTGTTTGAAGTAGGACTGTTTAAAAAGGATGAGGAACACTAGTCAATTGGATTCACTTGAGGAAAAGGACTGGAATAGGTTCTCTTTAAATCTTTACTCAAATCCTACCTGATTGCACAAGACTTTTTCTAAATCCTGAGTCATGGATTGTGATCTTGATTGTTCACATCACTAAATCCAGACAACTTTCCTTCATTCCAGCTTATTACTGTCTTTTTATTTCCTTATGTTGTACTACCCAGTGTTGACCAGAGTAGTATGGGTTCTCTTTTTTGAGTTTCAGTTCCTGTTTAGCTTTATATGTAATACTTTTAGGGAATGTTCTTCACCAGTATCACCTCTGGTTTGATCTTGAACCTGCCCAGCAGGTCACTAACATCAATAGACATTCATTTTTGGTTGAATGTTGGTTGTGACATGGGATGACAAAAATTAACATCAGGATAACGTCTAAATACGTCCTGTGCCTGCTGGGTGGATTTTGGGTAAAACTCCTTGTGGACAACATCTGCTGTAACTGTTGCAATAGTACATTTCAATTTGATTTAAACTTTAAAATCTCCTGTTCAGATATTTCTCCTAAAAAACCCTCCGTAACATCACGTGTCTCCTTTTGAGTGTTACAGATCTCAATAAAGTCTCACATTGTGCTCCGATTTACCAAAATAAGACAGATGTTACAATATGTGCTGAAAATGTCCACTGCCAGCTTCCAGGCAGACTTGTGGCTGAGCCTCTATGCTGTGAAAGGTCTGCTGCAGCATGTCAGGGGGTATAGGCTAGGATTTAATGTGTTTGTTTGTAAGTCAGTCTTTTCTCTGTATACACTTCTCTTAAGATAGCCCCACAAAAAATTGGGTGGCATCCTGTCTGCTTCCCTTGGTGGCCACAGTTTCTTTTGAAATGACTGTGTCATTGGAAAATACTGCAATTTCTGCCATCTTTGCATGTGATGTGTGGTACATTGCTCCATCCTGCTGAAAATAACCAATACTGAGCTTCTCATAATCTAATTGGTTAACAAATTGTTGAAAAATCTATTCATACACAACAGAAAATCAGTCTAATTATGTATTATGTACGTTGCAACACTCTACACAAAACGCCAACCTTCTGTGGATGCAGCAGCCTTTTGTGTAACACATATGGTTGACATACACAGGAATTTTGCATTGGAAAATGGAACGTCTGGTCACCCTAGCTGTGAATATTGTAAAGTTTATTTGGATTTGGATATTATATCAGAAGTATCTTATGTCTCTTTAGAGTCTCATGCTACTTCTGTTGTGCTAAGGAATTTTAGACCAATTTCTATTATCCTGTGAGCTGTCAAAGATAAACACGTGAGCAGTAAAATATTCCTCTCTGTGTAAGTATACATTTCTGTAAATTATCTTACCAGAAAACCAATTCAGAGCTAAAGTCCGTGGTCTTGCTTTTGTAGGCTCTACAATAAACAGGAGATGCAATCGTGAGATAAATCTTCTCCAGGTGGTTTATGTAGCTTATTGTGTTGTTTTTTACACCTGCTATTGAGACATTTTTAATGACTCATAGTTAAGTTTCAAGCAAGTAGCTAATAGCTCTTTCACAAACGTCTAGTAGAAGTTAATTGTGAGATCTGGAAGGATGCCATGTGCTTGAAGATGAACAGAAGGTCAGCAATACTTTTCCAAATAGTGTCCATTTATGAATAGGCAGGACAGGAATATCAATATTAACTCAAAAATGTCTCATGCAGGACTTATTGTTGTAACTGAATTACTATTATGTTTATTTGGCTCTGCTTTACGCTATTTAAAAATACATTTTAGCTTTATTCTCTATTAAGCCTCCGGAGCCATCAAAGAGAAATATTTGAGCTGCAGTTACATTGAGCATATTTTCTTGAGCAACCACTTGCCACTTTCTTCAGAAATTAAATCAAATGTAAACCAAAGCAAACAAATAAACGGGACCAAAACAAAGTTCACCTTACACTATAACCCCAGATAATCAAACTGAAGATTATTTTGGACACATTAAGAGAAGAACCAGTTCTTTGAGAAGTCAGGTATGTTGGAATAGTTGAAGGTAAAAGAGGAAGAGGTTCAGTAGCGAGATGGATGGATCCAATCAGAGGAATCTTGAAGAAGCCTGCAGATTCAAACAGAAGACTGGATGGTCTGGAGAAACACCATCCATATGGTCACCAGGAATCTGCAATGTTGATTTTGAGTGTAGATCATAATATAAAATCTATTAATATAGATTAATTCAGTTCTGAGGTTCTCAGTCTCTTCTCAATCATCACCTTCACATTCAGAAAAAAATCTACTTTCTAGAATTCATTCAATCATTAAATGTTTGTTCCATATGAATTTCCTATTAGAACATATCTCGTTTTCATATCTAAAATCATTTCAGCAAACAGAAACAAGTAGTAGAATGACTCACTCTGTTGCATCAGTTTCACTGAAGCAGGTCTGAGACTTAAGCTAAAGAGACTTTCTTAAGCCTTAATCTAAAGAGACTGACCTCATAGTCTCATCTGTGCACTTTTGCCATTTTTGTCCCAGTCTTCATGGGAAATGGACTCCAATTCACTAATATTCTTGGGTTTGCATGCTGCAACCATCTTCAAATGCCACCAAACGTGTTCTAAAGGGTTCAAGTCAATCAATTGTGACATCCACTTCCAGGATGTTATGTTTTATGATTGTTGTCTTTTTGGAAAGTCCAGTGATGCTCAATCTTCAGCTTCCTCAAAGAAGACACAAAGTTTTATTCTAGGATTTCCTGATACTTTATTGAATTCATCTTGCCCTCCAAGTTTCAAGTGCCAGAGGAAGCAAAGCAGCTGCAGGCTGTCAACATGCCACCACAATGCTTCACTGTAGGCAGGGTGTTCTTTTCACCGTTTTCACCCTTTACCATCCTTCCAGCTCCAGGCATACTGCTGATCCATATGCCAGAAAAGTTCAAATCCCACCAAAGGTTTTCAATTGGGTTCAAGTCAGGTGACTGTGATGGCCACTAAAGAATCTGCAAGGACTTTTTCTGAAATCAAGCCTCGCTAGATGTTGAGGTATGCTTGGGATTACTGTCCTGTTGGAAAGTCCAATGATGCCCTGGTCTAATGATGTCAAACCATTACATTTTCTTTTAGGATTTTCTGATACTAAGTGCATCTTGCCCTTCACATGCCACAGGTTTAAAATGCCAGAGGAATCAAAGCAGGCCCAGAGCATCAATGTGCCACTGCCATGCTTCAACATAGGCAGGATTTCTTTTATTCTGCTGATCCATAGGCTTGAAAAGTTCCAGTTTTATTCCTTCACTCCATAGAACTAAACCTCAAAATGTCTGTAAATTATTTGTACTGGAGCTGACGTTTCTTGTGTTTTCAATAGGGGTGTATGATTTGGAGTTTCGGCATGAAGACCTTTAGTGTTTAGTGTGCACTTTACAGTACAAACTGAAACCTCTGTGCCCGCTGCCACCAAATATTGCTGCAGGTCTTCTGCAGTCGCTCAAGGGTTTTTGATCATCTGCCTCCTGGTGGGAGCTGGTTATAGCTTCCTCTTTCTGCCATGTCCAGGTCGTGTACCCAGTGTTCCTTTAACTTATGAACTGTGCTTTACTGTGTAAACTGTATTTGTAGGAACATTCAGTGATTTTGTTTTTTTTGTATCTTTTTCTACCCTTTTCCTTTTTTGTACAAGGCAATGTTCTCTTGGGTGCTGAGTTGGAGCAGGTGTGTTTACTTAGGAAGATTGCCAAACTGTGTAGGAGTTCAGATTCAAAAGTTTTTTTCATTTCAGCTATATTCAGTACAGTACCTATTGAAATAAAACCATGTTCCTCCTTGAACAGGTGCAACAAAGAACACAAGTGCAATGAAAAATATGCAATAAGCATAAAATTAATACAAACCCCAATAAGTACATTTACATTTGAGGCATTTAGCACATGCTCTTATCCAGAGTGACTTACTTTGCTTTGCTGTCTACCTAAAGGAAGGATCTCTAGCTAGTTAATGTAGGATAGAATAAGTATCTCTGCTTACAGAGAATAAACCTCTGCTTGTCTTAACATTTGTCCTTCATCTTGTAATGTGTCTTAAACTAGTTATGTTGGTCAGAATTAATTTCCAAATAAAACCTTTTCCATTAGTCTGTTTTTCAGAAAAGATGCAGGAGATTAAAGTCTGTACATTATTTAACTTTATTACATAAACAAGTTAAATATACATTTTGTACTGCATATGTTACACATGATCTCAATTTAGATGCCGCATTGAGCTGACTCGTGCGTCAACATCGCCGCCATATTGGAGGGGACAAAAGCGACCAAAATAACAAGAGGGAGATGCTGCACTCTGGTGCTGCGTGGAGTTTTTTGATCCATTTTACATTTTTGTGCCTAAAAGTTTCCCAGTGTATATTAGTGCACATCTGAATGTGTGAATGAATGCACTAGCTTATATAACTTTATAGAAAGGCGCTTTATGAAGTTCAGTCCATTCACTTGTATTAGTTCACAGCGCAGCTTTGTCTCCAATATGGCGGACACACAGTTACGTCACATCAGCGGGCCAACCCAGTCAATGAGGCGTCTACATATATAATGTCTATGACTAAAGGGTGGACTTACATAGACGGTGGGGAGCAGATCTTCTTAAGCAGCAGCAGGGTTGCCAGGTCCCCAAAAAGCTCCATTCTGATGTCTGACATAAAGCGCCCTCCCTATACAACCTGACACCAGCCTAAATTCTAGAGCGTCCAATCACAGTTATTATTGTTAGCATTATTATTTTTATTAGTAGTAAATATAATGTAAGAAGAACATACCTCCCTTATTGCTTTTCTTTGCATTTAAAATATCCCCTTTTCTCTACTGTACATTTAAATGTTCAGATCCCATTTCAATAAGTTATCTAATACTAGTAAGTCTACCCCCAAAGCTCTTCACACTCAGTTGTTCACTGCCATTTAACTCCTTGTGTACCCCACGGTCATAGCCATAAAAAACACTTATAGTAACACAGATATTTTGAGCATATAACTGTGGTGTTAAAACCATAAGGAGTTAAAGAGTAGTAGAGACCTGGCAACCCTGCTGTTGCTTAACACAGATGTGCTCCCCACCATCTATGTAAGTCCACCCTTTAATAAGTAATCCTGAAAAGTGCAAAAGTTCTCATCCTTCACCAAAAACGACTCTGATTTAATGCAATTTCGTAAAACACAGCAATCACACTCCCCATCCATCGGGACCTGGAACCGTGGGCTGCAGCACAGTTCTTACAACTTTGTGTTATGTTGCTTTACTGCTAATAACACTGAATGTTGATTTTTCATGATGAGGTGTATGCTAGGTGCAACTTAGCACAACATCGAGTTGACTGCAGGGCTGACAAGAGATTGAGATGCTTAGTCAGTCTATTTATCCCACAGAGCACAAATGAAGTCAAAAACTGTGACTCGTCTGTGCAGCCTACCATCGCAAAGCGATGACGGCGCGTGACATGACATGTGCAAATGTTGCAGTGATTGTGTAGACAGTGATGTAGAGAGTGTTGTGCAAATATGTTTAGTCCCTGAGAGTCAGACTGTGCGTTAAAGAGTCTGAAAGCCTGAAGGCTGAAACTGTTTGACAATCTGGCTGTGAGGGTCTGAATGCTGTGGTATCTTCTACCAGAAGGCAGCAGACTTTGTGATGGATGTGATATGCCTTCCACAATGCTTAGAGCTTTCTGGATGCAGTTATTGTTATAAATGTCCATGTGAGATGGGAGAGAGACTCCAATAATCTTCACAATATGCTGAAGAGTCTTGTGCAATTTCCAAACCAGACACTAATGCAGCTGCTCAGGATGCTCTCTATGGTTCTCTGGTGGTGATGATGGGAGGTGGCAGGGGAGCTTTTCTCAGTCTTTTCAGAAAAGAAGAGACAATGTTGGGCTTTCTTATTTATGAAGCTGGTGTTGAGGGACCAGGCGAAGTCCTCCATCAGCTTAACACCAAGGAATTTGGTGGTCCTGACAATGTCCACAGAGGAGCCATCAATGTTCAGCTGAGAGTGGTCTCTCTGTGTTCTTCCAAAGTCAACAATCATCTCTTTAGTTTATCAACATTTAGAGACAGGTTATTGACTTTGCACCAGTCAATACCACAATCACCACCACAATCTGCTAATTGTTCCACTTCCGCTCTGTAAGCCGACTCATTGATGAGACCCAACACAGTCGTGTCATCTGTGAGCTTGATGATATGATTGGAACTGTGCATTGCTGCACAAACATGAGTCAGTAACGTGAACGTGATTGTGCATGCAGCCCTGAGGAGCTCCAGCGCTCAGTGTGGTGGTGCTGAAGGTGTTTGTGCCAAGCTGCCAGCTGGTTGGCACATTCTCTAAGCACTCTGCCAGCAATGCTGTCCAGTCCAGCAGCCTTTGTGGGTTGACTCTGCATAGTTTTCCTCACATGAACTGAATGTAAAAGTTAAGATTAAGATGAACCAATTTGCCAATGTGATTTTCACACAACGGAATTTGACCTCCGCATTTAACCCATTTGTGCAGTGAAACACACACACTAGTGAACATACTAGGATGTGAGAATTTGTGCCCAAAGCGGTGGGCAGAATTTAGGGGGTTAGGTGCCTTGCTCAAGGGCATTTCAGTCATGTCATGTCTGGGGATCGAACCGGCGACCTTCCGGTCACAAGACCAGATCCTTACCACTAGGCCATGGCTGCCCCCATGATGGTTGTTCAGTAAATCTGGAAGGGAGGGCATCACTGTCACAGGCAGGTGGAGTTGTCCTGTAGTTGGTGATTGCCTGCATGGCCTGCCACATGCGTCGTGTGTTAATGCTGTTCTGGAAATGGCCTGTTGATTATCTGGTCATGTGTGAACTTTGCTCTTCTGATGGCCCGGAACAGCTCGGCCCTCGCTGAACTTAGGGCAGTCTTGTCACCTGATTTGAAGGCAGAGTTTCTGGCTCTCAGCTGTGCATGCACCTGTGCAGTGATTCATGGATTCTAGCTTGAATGTGTGAAGATTGTCTTGAATAAACATGTCCCAGTCAGTGTGCTCAAAACAGTCCTGAAGTGGCCATGACCAGGAGCACAGAAGTGAATTCTCTTGGCAGATAAAAAGGTCTACATCTAACAACTACAAACTCCACCATCAGAGAACAGAACTTTGCAACAATCACATAGTTCTTACACTATTCCATGTTCATGTAAAAACACATGCCACCTCCTTATGTTTTGCCAGACTGGGCTGCACTCCCATCAGCGCAAAAGCAGATTAGTCCGTCTAGCTAAATATCATTATTTGGTGTACTGTCGCCTAGCCACGTTTCAGTAAAAACTGAAATACAACAGTCTCTGTACTAGTGCTGGGCGATAAAATTATATTGATTTTTTTCACGATAATTTTTCCCTCGAAGTCGGAAAAATAGAATTCGATAAGCATTAACGTTGGTTTCCATTTTGCATCTAAGCAGCTTGACAGTGAGCTCTCATGTGTAATACTGTTGCTTGATAGCTTCTCCTCACCAGAGCTACTAAAATACACTGTTGTGTTTGACAAGCTGTGATTGGCCGGGCGAGAGAGCGCGAGGTCGCTGTGTGCTCGTCTGTTTGTGTGAGGAGAAGGAGGGGGGCTTGCTGACACTTAGCATTAGCATATTAGCTTGGCTCTCTAGCCTATAATTTTGGAGTGGCTGCGGCCAACAGCAATCACTAAGTTTCAACAATAAAGCGACGACAGTAAACGTCTTTCTCGTCCATCCTTTCAGCGCATCCAGCCGGACGCTACAATATTATGTTCTGGCAGTAAACATTGTAATATATTAAACAGTAACATTTCATGTATTTAGTTTGATGTTTTTAGAAAGATGTTTAAAACTATGACAGTGTTAGAAAATTTAATATCGTGATATTTATCGAGATTGATCAATCAAAAAAAAATGTATCATGATAAAATTTTTGGCCATATCACCCAGGTCTACTCTGTACTCACGCTCGGTAACTCACTGAAGTCAGGTGCAGTGCAGTTTATTCTCCAGACAGCAGGCATTAGTAAGGAATAGCAATGGTAGATATGGTCGTCTAGAGTTAACCCTTAGCTTAGCACGGACTACAGCTAGCTTCCTATGCTTCTGCTTCCTTGCAAACTGGCACCTCCTCCCCTGCTTTCCAGCATCAGGAAACACCAAGGATTGCAGGCCTGGTTTGCGCATTAGGTGAAGGTTTTGCAACAATCGTAGCAGCTCATCTTGGATGAGGATTTCTGGCTGGTTTTTAAATCCAAAATGTACTGGTGGTTGTAGACTCGAGTAACTGTGCTTTGAGCTTCTAGGAAGGCTTTAACTTTAACAACATACCACAAATTGCCCCATTTTGTGGACTCTGAGAGGCCGCTTTGTGCTACCACATCCCCATCTTGAAATCCGGCCCTCCAGTAGCCTTCTGGAGTTTGACTTAACCACATTACTAACATGCAATCAAATGATACAGTCAACAAACCCTAAGCCAGGTCAGATATAATCAGATTGATTAACTGCATCAGGTGTGCTTGAGACTATGATTTGCAACCATCCAGTTTTGCTCTTATGAGCTATTATATTCAGAGGTTTGAATAAATCTGAGACTGCTGTTGTTAGAAGTGGCATTTTGTGTTGTGTTTGGGGAAATCACATTATATATGAGTTGTGTTGAGCTATTTAAATTGTTCTTATTTGACTGATTTATTGCACACAGCTGTGCCTTTGGCTAATAGACCTGATTTACAATGGGGCTTCAGTTATTCACAACTGTATGTAACATGTGATGTATCAGGCATTATGACAAATTTGCTTGTGGTTGTTACAGTAAGATGGCCAGACATGTAGTTGTTCTTGACTCCTTACATCACGACATTCCAAACTTAAATGGTATGCGACTCCCACGGATGAAACTGTAAGGCTTCACACCCATGCTTCTCAGAGACTAGATCAGCCTATAAACCACCTTCACATGTTTTTGTTCTCTTATTGAACATAATTATTCCTTAGGATGTTCCTGGAACCTGCTCAAAAGCTCACACTGGTATTGTTTTAAAGCAATGCATGCATCAGTGAGCAGCTAAAATGTCTAGACATCCACCCAGACACCAAAGTGTGACTACTGTTAACAACCTAAGTTTCAGATGCTTTCAAACTTCCAGAGAAAATTTGCTTTCGTTACAGCATGTACAAAGTATGTGTGGTTTCCTGTCAGGGCTGCTCACTTGACCTACTGTAATTTTTCACTTCATTGAAATTTGCTTAGGAAAAACTTGTCCCATCCAGAGTAGAGCAGCTCCATATCTGGAGCAGTGGGAAGCCACCTGTTGCAGCATCTCGTTTGCAGTTGGGGGTTAGGGCCCATGCTCAAGGCAACTACAGCCATGAACATTTCATGCTTTCCTGAGATATTACTCCATACACCACCTCGGTGAAAGCTACTAATCACTAAAATATGAGACATTAGTCCATAAACAACCTCAATAAACACTATTAATCACTAGATTATGAGATGTGTACAGTCATGTTAACTACAGTATGTCTTTGAAAAGGAAAAAGGTTCTATATTTGAGCATTAGTGAAATAAGTACTAATAGTACTTATATAGCACTAATAATACTAATGCTAGCTCAAAGTTTATAATATTCCTACATCTTATGATGCTTTATCATAGTCTGCAAATATGAAGAGTATATTTTGTAATGGGGGCTGTTATTACAAACCGCATAATAATGTAACAATAAACTTTCAATATAAGTGAAAGATTTAAGGAAACTTTGAGATATATGTAAATGCTGCCCTAAATCATTACAGTGAAACTGGTGAAACTTCCCTTCTGCGCTGTTGAATGTAATGCATGTCTATTATCACTAAATGAGGAAGAGTGAGTAGATGGATGATAGATATGAGCAACAGACAAAAATGAGTGTTCTTGTATTTCTCCTGAAGAATTACTGCTTCCTTTCATGCTTTTGGGATATTTTATCTTTACTTATTTACAATCTATTTATAAACAACCACAATAAACATGAATAATCACTAGAATAGGAGATATTATTCCATTAACCACCTCAATAAACACTAATAATCACTAGAATGGGACATATTAATCCATAAACAACCTCAACAAACACTATCATTAACTAAAGTACGAGATAGTAGTTCATAAACAACCCATATTAACAGTACTAACACAGAATAAACAGTGTTATTAGGAGATTTTAGTCTGATTGCAGTATCATTAAACATGCTTGAGGAATGTGGAATGCTTGAGTAGGTGTATGAGCCTTCGAAGTAGGCCAGCAGGATCAGTAAGCAGTTTCTGTTCTTGCATTCCTCCTAAAGAGTTAGTTCCTCCTTTCATTATTTGGGATGTTTTAGCTTTGCTTATTTGCACAATTCCTCATGATGCAACTCACTATAGTGTCAATTGAACAGGAAATATTAGTTCATAAACAACTTAAATAAACACCAATAATCACCAGAATAGAATATATGTGCAGTCACGTTACTAGAATATGAATTTGAAAAAGAAATGTCTAGTTTATTAGTGAGTACTGTTACTAATGCTAACTCACAGCATAAAAAAAATCAAAGCAACTCAATTCATAAAATTCCTAATATTCCTTCCATGAAGGCTTATCATATTCTGCAAATCAAGACAGATGTAAAATGTTGAAATTAAGGGGTGACCCCAAACATAGGAGTGATAAAACTCTGTAGAAAATGGACCACCTCAACATTCATAGAAAAGTAGACTATATATAAGACTTTTAGCAAATATTACATACACAGCATAACAAAGTAAAACTAGTTTTAATGAAACTTTGAGATCCTTGTAAATGCTGCCCTTAAGAATTACAGTGAAACTGATGAAACTTCCCTTCTGTGCTGCTGAATGTAAAGCATGTCTATTATCACTGAATGAGGAAGAGTGAGTAGATGGATGATAGATACAGTGCTTGAGTAGGTGTATGAGTCTTTGATGTGGGCAAGCATAATCAGTTAGGAGTTTCTGTTCTTGCATTCCTCCTGAAGAATTAGTGCATCCTTTCTTGCTTTTTGGAGTGTTTTATCTTTACTTATTTACATAGTTTACTCATGATGCAACTCACAATAGAAAAAAACGCCTTCCAACTCTAGCTTTCTCATCTTGCATACCACAGACTATAAACAACTAAATAATCACAATAAATCACAAGAATTGGAGATGTTAGTCCATAAACAACCTTAGTAAATGATATTAATCACTAATATATCACTATATATTGGATGGATGGATGGATGGATGGATGGATGGATGGATGGATGAATGGATATACAGTGCCCACCATAATTATTGGCACCCCTGGTTAAGAAGGGTTCTTTGGCTTCTAATAAATTCTTTTTTTTTATATCGAACAACAATGCAAAAAAAAGAAAAATCTAATCTTTAATTCAAGTGCCTTTATTTGGTGGGAAAAAAATCTTTTGAATGAAATCATGTGTGCCATAATTATTGGCACCCCTGGTGTTAGGACTTTGTACAACCTCCTTTTGCCAACAAGACAGCACTTAATCTTCTCCTATAACTCTTCATAGGATGGGAGAATACAGACAGAGGGATCTTCAACCATTCCTCTTTGCACAACCTCTAAATTGTCCAGAGATGCACTCTCCTCTTCAGCTCACCCCACAGGTTTTCTATTGGGTTGACGTCTGGGGACTGAGATGGCCATGAGAGGAGTTTGATTCTGAGCCTTGTGAACTATTTTTTAGTTGGTTTGGCAACATGTTTAGGGTCATTATCTTGCTGAAAGACATCTTCAGCTTTCCAGCAGAGGCCACCAGATTCTGAATCAAAATGTCCTGATATTTCAAAGAGTTCATGGTTCCATGTATCCTTACAAGGTTCCCAGGTCCTTTGGAGGAGAAACAGGCCCACAGCATCACCGATCCTCCCCCATACTTAACAGTGGGCATGAGGTGTTTTTCTGCGCACTCATCCTTGGTGTTACGCTTACAGTGTGTGTTGCCAAAAAGCTCTATCTTGGTCTCATCTGACCAAAGCACACAATCCCAGTTAAAATCCCAGTACCACTTGGCAAACTCCACCCATTTATGCTTATGAGTACAACTCAGAAAAGGCTTTCTCCATGCATTCCTCCAAACAGCTTGTTGGCATATAGATAGCGCCTGATGGTTGTTTGGGAGACCTCATAACCCCAAGATGCTACCATTTGATTCAATTCTCTTACAATGAGCTTTGGAGAACTTTTTACTTCTTACCATCTTTCTCACTGTGTGTGGTGGCCAGATACACTTGCCTCTTCCAGGCCACGTCCTCTTCCAAGCCTGTTTGTCACAGTTCCAGATGTTTTGAACTTTGATTGCTCTGACTGTACATAAGGGCATCTGCAGGTGAGTGGCTATTTTCTTGTAGCCATTGCCTGATTTATGAAGGTTGACACACATCTTCCTTACTTGAATAGTGTGTTTGTGGTTGAGTGTGTGTAAATGGAGTGTGTTGATTGTAAAGCGTCCTTGGGTATCTAGAAAGGCGCTATATAAGTGTAACGTTCCGTCCTTCCTTCCTCTTGTCTTACCCATGTTTAAGAGTGAGTAAGAGAAATAGGCCTCTGTTTAATTCCATATTTATACCCCAGGGAAACAGGAAGTGATGAACTACTAATTAAAGGTTCCTAGATACTTTCATCCACTTTATAAACTACAGTAGAAATGACATAGTGGGGAAAAAAGTATTTGGTCAGCCACTGATTGTGCAAGTTCTCCTTCTTAGAAAGACAAGAGAGGTCTGTAATTTTCATCATAGGTACACTTAAACTATAAGAGACAAATGAGAAAAAAAATCCAGGAAATCACATTGTAGGATTTTTAAAGAATTCATTTGTAAATTATGGTGAAAAATAAGTATTTGGTCAATAAACAACCCACGAGAATTCTGGCTTTTACAGACCTGTTAGTTCTTTTTTAAGAAGCTCTCCTATTCTGCACTAATTACTTGTATTAATTGTATCTGTTTTAACTTGTTATGTCTATAAAAAGCAACTGTCCACACTCTCAATCAATCACACTCCAAAGAGCTTTATAAGGACAACAGGGACAAAATTTTAGACCTGCACAAGGCTGGGATGGGCTACAGGACAGTAGGCAAGCAGCTTGGTGAGAAGACAACTACTGTTGGCACAATTAGAAACTAGAAGAAACACAAGATGACTGTCTGGGGCTCCATGCAAGATCTCACTTCATGGGGTAAGGATGATTCTGAGAAAGTTCGTGTTGCCCAGCAAAAGCCCCAAAACATCACTGCTGTAGAGGAGATTTGCATGGAGGAATGAGCCAAAATACCAGCTACAGTGTGTGCAAACCTGGTGAAGACTTACAGGAAACGTTTAACCTCTGTCATTGCCATGTTGAGTTGAACTTTTGTTTTTGACCAAATACTTATTTTCCACCATAATTTACAAATAAATTCTTTAAAAATCCTACAAAGTGATTTCCTGGATTTTTTTTCTCATTTGTCTCTCATAGTTGAAGTGTACCTATGATGAAAATTACAGACCTCTCTTGTCTTTCTAAGTAGGAGAACTTGCACAATCAGTG
>BRDA01092640.1:0-14828 GCA_036984385.1 Crenuchus spilurus
AGAGAGACAGAGAGAGAGAGAGAGAGACAGAGAGAGACAGAGAGAGAGAGAGAGAGAAAGAGAGAGACAGATAGAGACAGAGAAAGAGAAAGAGACAGAGAGAGAGACAGAGACAGAGAGAGACAGAGAAAGAGAGACAGAGAGAGAGAGAGAGAGAGAGAGAGAGAGAGAGAGAGAGAGAGAGAGAGAGAGAGAAAGAGAGAGACAAATAGAGACAGAGAAAGAGAAAGAGACAGAGAGAGAGAGACAGAGAGAGAGAGAGAGACAGAGACAGAGAAAGACAGAGAGAGACAGAAAGAGAGTAAAAACCCTGGAGGTTGTTTCACAGATATCTATATGGGCGGCTATCCTATGATGACCTTTTCACCTCCCATCTCTCCTGTGCTCTCTCTCTCTGTCTCTCTCACACACACACACACACCATGTCTAACCCTCTATCTGCCATTGTCGCTCGCATGAGTGCACAAACACCCCCCACGCACGAACACACACCGGCACACCCAGAGACAGTCTGCACATCAACTATTAAAAGTACACACACACACACACACACACACACACACACACACACATACAGTGCCTCGATCTGTCTCTCCACTTCAAGTCCAAATAACCCCCCGCTGTACAGACCCTCCATTCAAAGAACAATATCACTGTGGGTGACATGGTTAGAGAGAGAGATAGAGAAAAGGGTCATATATATATATATATATAAGCTTGGATCTTCTGCCAAGCGATGGCTGAGAAGATACCTACGGCGAAGGGGAGGACAAGAAATGAAAAACGACTGCAATAAAATATAATCAGAGACACTGAGAGCAGGGATTACCTATCTTGCTCCACTGGAGGATGTAATTGTGGTAAAGAATACTACAGCCAGCCGCGCAACACAACACAAAGCTTCCACACAGCCGGTAAAAAAGCTGCCATGGAGAACTAACAACACGGATTACATTTAGACTTTATTAGTGCTATTATTGGTAGTGAGTGCTGTAAGGGGCGAGAGGATTAATAGAAGGCGCCAGAGAATTATCCAGATTTTTTTGGAGCCTAGATGTTATGGATAGTCTCATACTGGCAAATAAACTCCACCTCTTCACCAGTTCTGTTCACTCTTTCTGTTCACGAGTTTCATCTTGGTCTATTCTAATCAGCCTGATCCAGGTTTTTTGTTTTGATCTGTCTTTTTTCAGGACCAGGACTGATTTCTGTCTGAATGTGTGACTTGTTGAATCCATGGGTCTCATTTTGGGTCTGACCAAGTCTGGCTGCAATCAGTCTAGTCTCTGTGTTTAGTTCTAGGCCTTATCAGCATTTAGTATAACACTGACTTTTATTTTGGGTCTAATGTCAAGTCGAACCTTGCAATCTGTTCTCCTGTCTGATCTCAAGTCTTAACCTCAGGTTTGATCTATAATCTAATCTTGAGTCAGATCGCAAGTCTGGTCTCGGTCTAATCCCAGGTCTCATCTCAGGTTGTGTCAGAGTCTGATCTTAGTCTAATCTTGGGTCTAATCTCAGGCCTGTCTTAGGGATGGGTATGAGTCTGGGTTTGGGTATGTATGGGTATGAACTAATGTCTGATTTCAGCCTGATCTTGATGATGGGTGTAATCTTAGGTCTGATCTTAGGTGTAGTTCAGGCCTGATTTTAGTTCTGATCTGGGTCTGATGTTAGATCTGATCAGGTTCTGATCTTAAATCTTGTTTTGGTCTGATCTTAGGTATATTCACAGTCTGATCTTAGGTATAGTCTGCGCATTATCTTAGGTCTAATCTAGCTCTGATCAGGATCTGATCTTAGGTCAGGACTGGGCCTGATATTAGGAGTGATCTGGGCCTGATCTTAGGTTTGATCTGGGTCTGATCTTACGTTTGATCTGGATCTGATCTTAGGTCAGGACTGGGCCTGATCTTAGGTGTGATCTGGGCCTGATCTTAAGTTTGATTTGGCTCTGACCTTAGGTTTGATTTGGCTCTGATAATAGATCTGACCAGGACTTGATCTTAGGTCCAGTATGGATCTAATTTTAGATCTAGTCTGAACCTGATCTTCGGTCTGATCAGGATTTGATCTAAGGTCTAGTCTGGGCTGACCTTAGGTTTGATCAGGATCTGATCATAGGTGAGATCTGGGCCTGATCTTAGGTTTGATCTGGGTCTGATCCTCGATCTGATCAGGACATGATCTTAGATCTAGTCAGCGTCTGATCTTAGGTTTGATTTGGATCTGATCTTAGATCTGATCAGGGCATGATCTTAGATCTAGTCTAGGTCTGATCTTAGGTTTGACTTGGATCTGATCTTAGATCTGATCAGGACATGATCTTAGATCTAGTCTGCGTCTGATCTTAGGTTGGATTTGCATCTGATCTAAGGTCTAGTCTAGGCTTAATCTAAGGTCTAGTCGGGGTGCAAACTGGTTCTGATCTTAGTTTTAGTCTGGGCCTGTTCTTAGACTTAGTCTGGTGGGTGACCTGACTT
The DNA here is from genome assembly GCA_036984385.1 of Crenuchus spilurus. NCBI lineage: Eukaryota > Metazoa > Chordata > Actinopteri > Characiformes > Crenuchidae > Crenuchus > Crenuchus spilurus. Next base: position 2,484 of record BRDA01092640.1, read on the forward strand.
ACATGCATTGGATAAGTGCAGTCTTGTGTAAATGCTACGTTTAAGCACTGAAATGCTTTTCTGGCTACAAACCTATGCAATGTATTTTGAATGAGAGAAGGATGAAGTGACGTAACCCTGCGGTAACTCTTCATCTGAGCAGTTCCCTCACACTGAGGTTACTTTAACCAGCCTTCAACACAACCTCAGCGTGGCTGGAAACAACCACACACACTCCTACACACACCTCGTCCACTAAGGCTAGCCTTTAGCTCATTAGCGTTCACTGCCGCCAGCTCTTTACTTAGTAATTGGCCTGGCAGTATACCATTCCATTAACCTAGGCTGTCCTCAAACAAGCCCATGAAACACAGACAAACACTCAGTCAGGGGATGCCGAAAAAAGAAAAACGGTTTCATGAATATTGGATTTCATTTAAAAAAAAATCCAGACTGATGAGTCTTTAATGACCTAAAATCCACACGCATGAATTTTTAAGCTGCGGCAGTGTGTGATCCGGGCAGGGGAGTGGTTGAGGAAGGTGAGAGAGAGGGAAGGAGGGAAGAAAGGGCAGCATTGGTCCTGTGGGGGTTTCAAGTGTTCTTCAGCAGGAGGAGAAACTGCTCAACCCTGTCCAAGCTACCTCATCTTCTGACTCTAGAGGTCCTTTCCTGGGCAATGGTCCCAGCTGTGCTGCTGGTTGCACAGAAGCCTTATTTGGCTGTCGTCGCCAACTATTTTTGGAAGCCATATCAGAGGCATCAACGTCTCTTTTTCATGCCTTCTTCCAAGGTTCATCTTACCTTAATCACTAGCCATTATACTCTATACTGTCTATATGTATCCCACATGTATATGTATATATCTGGTATGAATTTATTATCCTAGCCATTCCGCTGCATGCAAATGAGACATTTAATGTCTTATTTAGCAACCTATAAGCCTACTTGTAAGTCAGTGGAATAAAAATAAACTCTGCTTCTTCTGGTTCTAATTTAGCCAGTCAGTGCACTCTGTGTAAGTAGAGATAAACTGTCACTGTTCTGGTCCAGTGCTGCCTGGATATATCAGATGAGGCATCAAAACATTGTTGAGCATTGCCGTCAACTCCCGTCGAAAGTGCTGGCTTGAAACTCTGCGCTGCTTTCATTTAATGCTGACACACAAAGTAAAAAGGGAGATCAGTTAAATTTTATATTTAAACATCCGTAAAAGTAGCGAGATGCCAGGCACTGAGTGGCTCAGCAGGGTAAGACGCTGACACTATGATCAGAGGATCGCAAGTTTGAATCCCGGTCATGCTGTTTGCCATCAACAGCCAAGCATTGGCAGTGCTCTCTCTGGGCGGGTAGATGGCGCTCTCTCTCTACCTATCACTCACACATTACAATGTCCGCTGGCTCAGGCATCTACTGATTGGTCCATTCAGAGCTGGGAATCCTGCGCTTTCCTCATTGCTCGTTGGTTACATAGTGATGGTGTATCAGCGGTAGTTAGAAAAGAGGCGGTGGCTACATCACACACAAAGGAGGAGGAGTGTGCTTGTCTTCACCCTCCTAGAGTCAGGAACAGTGCAAAAGTGATGGGAAGAGTCCTAACGGAGGGGATGGGCTAATTGGCTACTACTACATTGGGAAGGGGATAAAAATTGGCAAAAATCAAAAATAATTTTAAAACATTAAAGAAATAAAAAGGAGTGAGATGCCAGCGAGGAAGCCACACAATGCAGCAGGATCTGCCAATACTGCCACCAAGTGAAGAAACAAGGAACCTCTCGCCTGCTTTTTGTTGTAAATAATTGTATATAGCTTCATTTTATATCACTTTTATAAGCTGTGTTAACATGTTCAATCATTAAAATGCTTTGCTGATGAAGTTTGTGTTTTAATGGTGCAAAAAAACAGGCATTTCTTTCATTTTTTGTGGGTTTTTAGGTCCTGTATGTCATAGTGTAAAATAACCAATGGTTAATAGGGTCATATTGGTGATGTGATGGAAAAAACACTGGAAAGATAACACTTATAATGTGGTGTACAGAGGCAAAATCCTAATTATTCCAAAACGGAAATAAAAATAATAAAGTCATTAAAATAGCCATAAATTCTGTTTATATGGCCATTTTCCAACATCTGTTTTTAATGCAATCAAGCTGTTTTTGCTAAAGGGCCTTTAAGGAGGAAGTATGTTAATGGTCTTTGTCCTGATTTGCTGCCCTGTACTGTACCTCATTCAACAAGCAGTTCAGTGTGAAACACTTCAATGTGAATGGTCAGAGTTTAAGTGCTGTTGGCTGAATTGTTTTTTTGTTTTTGAAATCTGGTTTTCCATGACATGGGCCCTTTCAGAGGAACACGAAGAAAAAAACTTATGCCCTATTTTTTAACATAACATATGCATGTACATTCATGGCATGAATTTATTATAAGTATTCACTCTGCTTCATGGAAATGAGACATTTAGCATAACTTATAAGCCTGCTGGATCTGCTTGTATCTCAGTCCATGCAATAAATATAAACTTTACTTGACCTCTTCTTCTCTCAATCTGAATTTAAGCAGTCAGGCCTGCAAGCTGCAAGCAATGGCAAGCTATCGTAGGACTGCCTATTTCTGGAATGAATATCAAACACAGGCATCACCGGCTTCCTTTCATGCATTTCCTGCTGTTCATAGCTTAAGAGGGAATGTGAGGAATCCAAACTCTCTGTGTGCACCATTGCTGATTAGCTGACAAATCAGAGAGTCTGCTTTAATTCCCCTGGCCAACAGTGCTGACTTTGTCGTAGGCGATTTGCAGTTAGAGGTCTGATGGTGGTGAGAATCTTAGTCGACATGACCCACGCATCCATCGCACATCCGAAACAGGGGTCACCAGCGACTGGCAAGCAGAGAAAGCTGGTATGTTGGCCTTGAACCTTTCCTGTACCGCCGGGACAGCCTCCGTCGTGCCAAATTCAAACGCGAGCTCGTCTCTGTGGTAATAATGGCATTATTAATATGCATGTCATTCCCATTAACCTCCACGTGAAGGGAGCTGGGCATCGAGGAGATAGACGACTCTTATTACGTCAGGAGACGGGCAGGGATGCGTGGGGTCATGCCTGCTCTACAACTGTCCAACATTACCGCAGAAGCACCTCACTTCTCCCACAAGAGGCCAACAGATGGTTCTTACTCAACAGTATGAGTGGATTTTATGAGGTATGCCTGTGCATATGCATACGGCACAACTTGGTTAATGTTTATCACTTCTGTAGTTTATTTTTAACACACTGACAAGTCTGTGAAAACTTGCATGCAGTTTGAGAGAAGCTATCACGAGCTACAAGCGACTCAGGAGATGAGCGTAGGAGTAAAAAGACATAAAGTTTTAAAAAAGGAAACCTCCAAACACAAAATATTTAGGTAAAGGGTCATAACACGAGACAAAGCACTAGATACATAAGCAAAATGTGAGAAAGAAGAAGTTTCATAAGATTTTCATAGAAGAAGTTTCATAACAGGATGTCAGGGGAATAGGTTAACATGTTAGCTTGCCAACAGGCAAACCAGCTAAGCAAAAGACAACAAGAGCAAGAATAAACAGAGCAAGAAATGTTTAGAGACTGAGGATAGTGATGGGCTATACTGTGTCAAGGCTTTGGAGCTTGTGTTGAAAAATCCAAGTTTTTTCACAAAGTGTAATAGTAGGCCTCTCCCAATCACTTGCCATGTTCCTAACTTTAAGAGGGTGAAGACTAGCACATGCCTCCTCTGATCCATGTCAAGTCAGCCACCGGCTCTTTTTGAAAGCGCAGGATCCCCCAGTGTTTTATGAACGGCTTGTGTCATTAAGGACATCCCTGACGACGTCTGAAGCCTCGCTGGTCCATGGCGTTTTGGCTTAATTTAAGCAACGTATATGAAACTTAATAGACCCCTGAAAATATGCGATTTAGTGTTGAATACTGTTTTCTAATAAAAATGAATGAAGTCACCATCACCCCAGTATTGAAACACAACCACTATCCCGTCACTGCAACAGTGTAAACATACACGTCATGTCCTATTGGACTTATTTAAACATTGGCTGATATCATACTGACATTTTTTTTACATTAATAGACCATCACACACACATCAAAAACAGATTAGACTAATTAATGAATGAATGAACCACACACAATCAAACTGGCACTTGGCAGTGATTATTCTCATGCTGACACTGTTGCAAGGCAGCCAAAAGGCCACCACAAACAGCTGAAATGACAATACAGGTTTTGACCAGCATGGGGGTTTGTGTGCACATGAAGCCTCAAGAAATTAATTAAAAAAAATAATAAAAATCAAAACAATTGGATGGGAAGCTAAACAGCTAAATCTTATCTTAGCTAAACAGGGTGACAATCTATCCCTGTGCACACTCACACCAGAGCAACTTAGAGTACCCAATTCACCTGACCTCCATGTTTTTGGACTGTGGGAGGAAACTGGAAACCCCAGATTTAACCCATGCAGACACAGGGAGAACATGTCAACTCCACCAAAATGGGGGACTCTAACTCAATAACTCATTGCTGTGAGGCAAATGTTTTAACCACCAAGCCACCCTCTGTGGAACAACTGTCTTTGTATTGCCATTTTGTTGCATTTTGTTGTGCTTGTTGGATTTACACTCCCCAATACATTTTTAATGGTTGCAAAAATGTCTGTTCTGTTCACTTTTAAAGTACAAAACGATAGAAAAATTGATTGAAATGGCCGTTAGATCAAGGTGACACCCAGTGGATTTGCCTCTTTGTAGTTTATATTACACAGCTAATGCTTAAATAACTCTCACTCACTTTCTTCCCAAAAGTAACCTCCACCAGATCTGCTTCTTCAGCTCTGTCAGTCTCCTCCAGCTTCTATTGCTCCTTCTCACTGCCTGTGTTTAATAACATGTTATTTTTTTAACAAGCCCAGATTTAACTACAAGAGCACAGTGATTAATGTGAGATCAAACTGTTATTTAATCATCTTCTCACCTTACGTGCCTTTGACGGAGCTGCTGACTCTTTAATTCCATATACAGGCAGGGAAACTGCAGAATATAAAACTGTGTTATGATGAATGCTGAGCTATTCCCTGACATTAACTTAGTGTAAACAATGCTAGAGCTAATACAAGGGTAACAGTTTTTAAATACTAAAGATAAATATGAAAACAAACAGAAAAGAGCTGCTAATTATGATATTTCTGTTTTGCTCGCTAGTTTTCAACAGACTGTGTGGACAGTGTGAGCCAGAGTCTGTGCAGTAGAAACCAATGTCAAAGTCAACCCGCCTCCTTATTTGGTTACCACGCCCCCTCATTAGGTTGCACCGCAACTTTCCGACCGCCATTCTTCATCCACTGGTTGAAACAAACCAAAGATGCTGAAGTTTCAGTTCACTCCAGTTTGGTTTAACCCGTTCTGGTGCCAGCTTATGCTGCTTAAAAATAACCGTTTAAAGTTTAAACAGTAGCTGAACTCAGTTAAGACCAATAAATACATTCGGAGAGACTGACAATCGAGTCTGAGACAAGTCCAGTACTTCTACCTATGCTAACTTATGTGCTAACCTATGCTAACCTAACTTTAGCCGACTAACAGCGTTAAATGACATTACTTTTAGCTAGCAAGTCAATACAAACTCAAAAGCCATAATTCACCACAAATCCATGTAGATATCATGTGACTGCTTTTCATTTTTTCGTAATTTTAGTGAACTTTCAGGTATTTTCAGCTGAAATACTGTCATAACTTCAGCATTTAAAGACTTACTATGGTAGTGCGAGTAGCTCCATAGCCCCGCCCCCAAGTCTCATATGATTGGCTTACATATTAGGCGTACCAAAATGATTGGCTGAAAGCCTTCTCTAAGTTAGAAAATGTCTAAAATTCACACAGTTCAATAATGAAGACTGAATGAGAAAAATAACTTATATTTTATAACATGTAATAACTTATATTTTATAACATATAAGTATAAGTTATATAACATTTAAGTTATACTTACATATACTTACATATATTTGATTCAGCACATCACTTATATGTATATGACCTGACAATTATTTTTCACCCTCACATACAGTATCAACATACTTGACACAAAATCATACAAAAAGGAACATAAAATCAGATTTTAAAAAAGAAAACTATGAAAAACTAAAATACTCAGTAAAGCATTCTGAAGATTGTGAACATATAATGGTAAAAGGTGAGAAAAAACAAAGCTATATACAACTATTTACAGCAAAAAGCAGGTGTGCTGTTCCTTTTTTGTCCACTTGGTGGCAGTGTTTGCAGGTCTTGCAAAATTTTTATTACTTTTATGAACACATAAATAAGATTTTAGTATTAAATATAAATTATCATATATCCGTCTTTACTTAGTCTATCAAAATCAAATAGACAAACTAGCATAAAGTTTAGAGGCGGCACGTTTGATCAAAGTTGATATCAATGCTCAACATTACATTGTTTTTATGTTGTTTGATCTTGCCAGCATAATCAATGATTCCTGAGAGTTAACATTAATATTAAAATTTAAAACAACCAGGTTTGGGGTGACCTTGGGTGGCCACAGCCAGCTATGAAGTTTGATTGGCCACCCCAGGTTCAACATTTGAATCTAAAAATTTATTGAAACACTCATGCCAAAACCTTATTAAACTGTTCAGTCATTTCTTAGACAAAAGCTGCTCTTAAGACACTGATGTATGTTATGTGTTGCAATGTATGAATAACAATGAATGTAAATGTTGCAAAATATACCCCAAAAACCATGTAACAGCTGGTTAATGTTAAAACTTTGGCAGGTGCCAATTCATACTTAATTCAAAAGTAACACGTGAATAATTTCACATTTCCAAACAAGGCAAGTTGTCCACAAACTTTTGATGGGTAGGGTACATGCACATGTCTATATTTCATAGACAGCAGTCAGCTCAAGTCATCTTAGAGCAACCTCTACTTCACCTGCAAAACAGCCATGTATGTTACAGCAGCATCCTGAAGAGAGTCGCCGAGAGTATGTTATATGAGGCAGAGACGGGAGGAATATGACACTAATTGGGGTGTGAAAGTGGTTTGACTCGGGCGTAATGAGAGAGTGATATTGCAGGAGTGAGGTTCGGCCTCTGCTGTGATTAAACCTGCCACGCTGACGAGCACTGACACCGTCGCAGTACGGAGCTGACATTAAGTGGGTGATGGAGCTAACATTAACTGGATAGAATAAGCGTGCTTGTCGCTTCCACGCTATATTTAAATAAACCCTATCAGTGTACGTTTCAATCTGCTTCTGTGGGTACAAGCTGGAGCGGCGTACGCCTCTTTATTGGCATACGGAAGCGTAGTAGAGCTACAGTCTGCATTATACAAATGCTTCAGTTGTAGCAAGGTGATAAGGACGTGAGGCCTTCTGCCATCCTTTGCTTCCAATATGAATCAATCCAGTAGAGAAAATTGATTTATATGTTTTCCCCACATATATAGTTGATCATTGATCAACCAAGATGTTTGGAGTCTAATTTTTGGTTCTTTAGTTTAGACCTCAATAGACACCAAAAAAGTCATTTCAGTAAAATTCATCACTAAAAATCACCAAACATTCTCTGAACACACTGAACCCTAATCTACATATTAACCATCTGGAGTCTGAGGATATTTCAGACACTCTGTTGTAATCTGACATGCCCTGACTTTTTACAAATTACACCCATCTAACATTATTTTTGTCCAAAGTGTTACACAGGCTTTTGCTCAGCACAAACTCAGTAACAACAGAGTCAAAACAGTAAGAGTGTCATAAATCTATATTTTGATTAAATCTGCTCTAAACTTAGACTTTCCAAAAACCTGTTTTCAGATGTGCTGATATATTGTGAAAAAAACACTCTAGCCAAGACCTTTGAACTTCATAAACATAGGTCTTGGCTATACGCTGGTAATTACAGATTGTAGAAATTGTGTGTGGTTTTATTCCTAAAGCTTAACAAACGTAAGGTGATGCTGTTTTACTCATTCAGTGATTCCTATATTGAATATTCATGAGATAGGTGAGAGGTCTTTGTTCAGATGAGCACTCTTTGTTTATAGAGACCGAATGGGCGTTTTCACACATTCTTGGGCACTAATCCACCACTGGCATGTCCAGAATTAACTTGTCATTATCATATGAAAAAAGCGCAGCGCTTTGACTTGTTCTGAAAAATGTGTCTCTGCTTATTTATGCTTGTCTCACAAATCACACATACACACACACACACACACACACACACATATATATATATATATATATATATATATATATATATATATATATATATATATATATATATATATATTCTTTCATATTTCTGATGAATATGAAATGGTGGATGCAGCATTCAGCAACATATATTTTTTACTGTTTAAAGGCCACAGTAATGCTGCCTTCAATTTGCTCTGGAATAACATTCTTAAGAGATGAAAGCACATGAACACCACCACAGTGTCAATTAGTCGGAACCTTGGATTTTTTTATAAGCCCAGAGTTTCTGATTTTGGCGTGTGTTAACAACATAATTACAACCTGTGCTCTTGTAAGTAGGAATTCCTGAGGAGGACTTGAAGGTAGTCTGAGTAATATGTGTCCTACTCCCCATTAACTTGTATATGTGTGACCTTCATTAAGATCTGCATGTAGCTTCAGAGAAGTGTTGGTGATGTATTTGACAAGTAAATGACTATTGACTTTTTGAACTCCAAACATGTATTGTCCAATCACATCTGAGTAAACCTTTCCTGTAAGCAAGTTCTGTCTCAGCAGATGCGTCATTTCCACCAAACGCCCGTTGCCTAGTTTGTCATCAGGGAGAGAAAAAGACACGACATGGAATGTTGTCAAATGACCACCCACACGATTGGACCATTTCACTTCACAGCATGACCCGCAGCGTTCAAAGTGCCCGACTTTGACAATTTAGCTTAGCGTCCTGCAGACAGATAGAGAGCTTAGTGAAGACATGCCCTGCAAACTCCACATTGATCCAAGGCCTGTCAGAACTGTCGGCCAACTTTTCTTATTATTCATGAATACAAGAAGTGCGATTCACAATGGCTAAAGAGCTGGCTATGTGAGGCTGATGTAAGGAGGTAATGCTTTCTTTCTGAAAAAAAGCCTTTAAATGCAGTTTCAGGAGCTTTTGAATTTCAATGGAAGTCAGATGTAATTTCCCACAATGCCGCACTTTGTTTACAAACATGAAATTGATCCATTATGGTATTATGTTGTCTGGCTACAATACATCATAAGCTGCTTTGATAGTGCAGCGAGCTACATACACAAAAGAGTCTGGCAGCTGGAGTTGCCAGCAGGAAGTGCACTATAGATAATGCAGAGCCTGTTCTCCTGTTCTTTGCCTTGGTTTAATTTGGTTTTCAGTTCTATTGATTGGCCCCTTTTAGCATTCAGGTGATGCTAACTGCTAATTCTCACTTGTTTTTTGAGCTACATTTGTGTTTGGGTGCGAGAATTGAGACGGCTAACTTGGAAACACATTTGTTTACAAAATGTCTCATTAGCGCACCATTTCAGTGATCGCAGTGCCTTGGCAACATGCATTATTTTGCAGTACTTTTGAACTATGTGCCTTTTAAGTACTGTTATACTGAAGCACAGGAGCAAGAGAGTCTCCACGCAGGGTCCGCACAGCACAAGCACGTTTATTAGCTAGACCTTTAGCGCTAGCACTCATGTTCATCAAAGCACTCCATGCAGTGCACTGTACTGCTGGTATGCTCTGATAAAGACCTGATGAAGGTCTCACACTAGAAACTTGGATAATAAATACAACATATTTGCTATGCAGGCACCACACGGAGTCTCTCAAACTTACATGAAGCCACTTTCTTCTTCCAGACCTGCAGCAAAGAAGAGATATTTTTGTTCCCTTTGAAAAAGTCTTTATTATAGTTTCCACATCTGCTGACAACATCTGTACCGTGGGTCACTTAAGAGCAAATTCTGGCAACGGGAATCGTATTGATCTGTCTGAACTGTTTGTTTCCACTTAGCAGACAGGTAGAGGAACATTAAAACTGCATGTAGTCTAATGCATTAATCAGATGAGCTGCTGTAAAATCATTAAGGAGCGGCTTGTGTACAACCATAAATTATTTACCGTTTAAAGAAATTGATTTCAAATACCACTCAAAGACCATGTGGGTAGATCATACAGAGGATAAATCAATGACCCAAACGATCCACCTTGATTTCATACTTCCTAAGCCCATTTATGTCCATGGACAACACCATAAATGCTGTTAAGCCTTGTTAAATGTATGGTTCAATCAAATTGTATTTACAGTTCTTTGCCCTTACCTCAGTAGTTGAACAGCTAAACCACATTTGGAGCCCCAATTGTGCATCTTTTGTCAAAACAGCAGCTACAATGCTAAGTGCTAACAAGCAATAGACCAAAACAACTAAACCTAAATACTTAAAAGAACTCACTTTTAAAAGAACAGTTCACCAATGTTTACACTATTTTCCGGTTACTTCAGCTGTAGTAGATTTGTTAAGACATATTTAGTGTCCAAAGTTTGCTTCTTTAGTTTAGAACTGGTGCTATGATGCTAAGACTGCTAGCAAAGGCTAGGATAAAACAGTTATGTAAATGTGCTTGTTGTTTCTGTAAAAATACATGACCAAAATGTCTCTCAACCAAATCATATCTAATCCAGATCTTTATGATGGTTTCATAGACTACAGGGTGTGATTTAGGACACAGTATGACTTATTGTGAGCTTTAAAAACTAGATTTAGATGTTACATTCATACATCATTAGCGAGGGAAGTGATTTGAAGTCAACACTTCAGCTAACTATCATTCATATCAAGTACCACAGCTATAGCACATAACCTGCCCAGGGATTGAACTAGTGACCTTCCGGTCACAAGACCAAATCCCTAACTACCAGGTCATGGTTGCCCCCAACAAAAACATGTGTAGCTGAACACTGTGTCCACCATCTTGACTCAGAGCAGGAAGTACTAACTTAAAATCAATTTTAGTGATGATGACCTTCATAAATGCACAGAAATCTTTTTATCAAAGTATTATTTAATAAGTTTTTTTGTGTGTTACTGCTGCAAATAAGTATTTGAACACCTCTGAAAATCAATGTTAATATTTGGTACAGTAGCCTTTACAGAGGTCAAACGTTTCCTGTAGTTTTTCACCAGGTTTGCACACACTGCAGCAGGGATTGTGGCCCATTCCTCCACACAGATCTTCTCCAGATCAGCCAGGTTTCTGGGCTGTCGCTGAGAAACACGGAGTTTGAGCTCCCTCCAAAGATTTTCTCTAGGGTTTAGGTCTGGAGACTGGCTAGGCCACTCCCTTGATATGCTTCTTATGGAGCCACTCCTTGGTTATCGTGGCTGTGTGCTTTGGGTCATTGTCATGTTGGAAGACCCAGCCACGACCCATCTTCAATGCTCTAACTGAGGGAAGGAGGTTGTCCCCCAAAATCTCGCAATACATGGCCCCGGTCATCCTCTCATTAATACAGTGCAGTCGTCCTGTCCCATGTGCAGAAAAACCCCCAAAACATGATGCTTCCACCCCCATGCTTCACAGTAGGGATGGTGTTTTGGGGATGGTACTCATCATTCTTTGCCCTCCAAACATGGCGAGTGGAATTAAGACCAAAAAGTTCTATTTTAGTCTCATCTGACCACAACACTTTCTCCCATGAATCCTCTGGATCATCCAAATGGTCATGGGCAAACTTAAGACGGGCCTGGACGTGTGCTGCTTTAAGCAGGGGAACCTTCCTTGCCATGCATGACTTTAAACCATGATGTCTTAGTGTATTAGCCACAGTAACCTTGGATGCTCTCTTCAGGTCATTGACAAGCTCCTCCCATGTAGTTCTGGGCTGATTCCTCACCTTTCTTAGGATCATTGATACACCACGAGGTGAGATCTTGCATGGAGCCAAAAGGGAGATTGACAGTCATGTTTACCTTCTTCCATTTTCTAATAATTTTCACCAAGCTGCTTGGCAATTGCCCCGTAGCCCTTTTTAGCCTTGAGAAGGTTTACAATCTTGTCTCTGGTGTCTTTGGACAGCTCTTTGGTCTTAGCCATGTTAGTAGTTTTGAGTCTTACTGATTGTATTGGGCAGGTGTCTTTATGCAGCTATCGACCTCAAATAGGTGCTTCTAATTTAGAATAATAAGTGGAGTGGAGGTGGACTTTTTAGGGGCGGACAAACAGGTCTTTGAGGGTCAGAATGTTTGCTGATTGGCAGGTGTTCAAATACTTATTTGCAGCAGTAACACACAAATAAATTATTAAAAAATCATA
>BRDA01092642.1:0-11297 GCA_036984385.1 Crenuchus spilurus
CTTGATCTAAGTGCAGCTTTTGATACAATAGACCACAATATTCTCCTAAAAAGACTAGAGAACATGGTTGGAATCACAGGAACAGCCCTAATGTGTTTTAAATCATATCTAACAGAACATTACCAGTTTGTAAATGTAAATGATGTATCGTCCAATAGTTCAAAAGTGAGATTTGGAATTCAACAAGGATCTATCTTAGGACCTTTATTATTCATACTTTATATGCTTCCATTAGGCCACGTTATAAGTAAACATAATATTAATTTCCACTGTTATGCAGATGATACACAGATTTATATATCAGATAAACCTGATGACAGGATTAAAGAAAATGGAGAACTGTGTAAAAGTTGTGAAATGCTGGATGTCGTATAACTTCCTTCTCTTAAATAGTGACAAAACATAGGTCCTTCTTCTGGGCCCAAAGACCATGAGAAATAAATTATCAGGCTTAAGTTTAAATCTGGATAACTTCACTCTTACACCTGACTCAGTAGCAAAAAATCTTGGTGTCATAATTGACTAAAACTACAAGAACAGCTTTTCTACATCTCCGTAATATTTCCAAGTTAAGAAATGCCTTATCCCTGCAGGATGCAGAAAAATTGGTAATTGCGTTCATTAATTCTAAGTTAGATTACTGTAATGCACTATTATCAGGATGCTCTAGCAGAAACCTAAATAAACTTCAATTAGTTCAAAATGCAGCAGCCAGGGTTCTTACTAAAACCAGAAAATTTGACCATATTAGCCCAGTTCTATCAGCACTACAGTGGCTTCCAGTTAAATACCGAATTTAATATAAAATTCTTTTATTGACGTATAAAGCCCTACATGGTCTTGCCCCAGATTATTTACAAGACATTATTTCCTATAATGAACCATCTCATTTACTTAGATCACAGGATGCTGGCTTCTTGATAGTTCCCAGAATTCAGAAATCATCAGCAGGGGGAAGATCCTTCTCTTATATGGCCCCTCATCTTTGGAATAACCTCCCAGACAATGTTCGGGACTCAGTCAAAGTCTCAACCTTTAAGACTAGGCTGAAAACATATGTTTAGTTTAGCTTTTGGTAATTAATCTGCTGCTCACATGATCACTCAGGTTTGTTGACGATAAGCAGAGGGATGCCAGTGTCTTGGGGAGCTCCCATGCCTGTTTACCTTCTGAATCTCTCCTTTTAGGTAGGCTGTTCTAGATAGTTTTGCCAGAGTCAATAGCCACACTCTGATATATCTCATAATCCCAGAACTAACAGAAAACAGAACTAATTCCATCTTTGTCTTTTTCCAAGTGAGTGATTGCCCACCGGTCCAGTCCAAGGCTGATGGAAGATTGATTACTATTCCCTGGATCAGCTGCCCACCAACAACCAACTGCTGTGACATGATCCAGATGCCCTATTCTACTGCCCACATTGAAGTTCATATGGACTTGCTGGCTGTTATCATTATTACCATTATCATCATCATTCCTGTCCCACTACTGTCACCATATCAGTTCACCTGAACAACAACATCATATGATTATGATTTATCACGAACTTATAATTAGTAGACCAGAGGAGGATGGGTCCCCCATGTGAGTCTGGTTCCTCCCAAGGTTTCTTCCTCCAGCTCTGAGGAAGTTTTTTCTTGCCATTGTCGCCATTGGCTTGCTCACCGGGGATTAGGGATTAATGGTTTGGTGTTTGTTATTACTAACCCTGTAAAGCTGCTTTGTGACATCAGTTGTAAAAAGCGCTTTATAAATAAATTTGATTTGATTTGATTCATATCTGGGTCATGGGGTAGCAACCCAAGCAAAGTACACCAGATGTTTCTCTCCCCAGCCACCTCTTCTAGCTCATATGGGAGGATTCCAAAGCATTCCAAGACCAGCTGAGGTATATCTCTCTAGTTGGACATGCCCAGAACACCTTACCAAAGAGGTATCCAAAAGGCATCCTAATGAGGTGCCCAAACTACCTCAACTCACTTCTTTCAACATGAAGGAGCAGAAGCTGTACTCTAAGTCTTTCCCGAATGTCTGAACTCCTCAGTCTATCTCTAAGGAAGATCCCAGACACTGTATTGAGAAAGCTCATTTCAATCGATCGTAGTATCTTCAGGGTTCAACTCTCTCTTCACAAAAAACAGACCAGTACATACACACCAATTCACCTGTTGATGTCCTGCACTTTCTTACACTCACTTGTGAACAATACCATACTTGAGGCAAGGACACTATCACAACCTGGAAAGGGCACTCTACCTTTTTTTGCCTAAGTACAATGGTCTCAGAATTGGAGGTGCTTATTCTCATCCTGGCCACTTCACATTTACCTGCAGATTGGTCCACTGAGTGCTTGAGGTCATGGTTTGATCATCACATCATCTGCAAAAAGCAGATATGGAATCCTGAAGCCACATAACCAGACACCTGCCATCACTTGGCTACAGCAAGAAATTCTGTAAACAAAAATTATGAAGAGAATCAGTGACGAAGGGCAGCCCTGGCAAAGTCCAACCTCAACTGACTTACTGCCAGCAATGTGGACCAAGGTCCTGCTCCATTTGTTTATGCCTGGATAGCTCCTGGCTGAAATAGCTGCAGCTAAACATCAGTTAGACTAAAGAGATGGTGATGGACTTCTGGAAGTTCAACACTCTCTGTCACTGTTCATCATTAATAGAGTAGATGTAGTCCGAACATACATCATGGTGTACACCTATACAACAAACTGACTGGAGCTCTCTGTGACTAAGAAAGGCCAGGCAATCTGTATTCAAGTCACATCAAGTTTATTAGTGTGATTGCTGCTGTGAGGCAATCACACTACTGTTCATCAAAAGTCTTATTTTTATAAGATAAATAGATAAATAAGATAATATTTTTATTTTTATTTTATTCAACTTCATCTTCTTCGCGGGATTTTGTCTTTGTTTCTTCTCCTGCAATTTTTGAGTTATTGACATGGGATAAACACCAAAGCCTGTGGTTTTGTCTCGACCTGTTCGGATTCATCCATCCCTTCTTCTGCTACACTTGTTTTTCCATGGAAAAATTTCCCATCCGGATGAATGGGGCCCAAACTCTGTCAATTTTCAAACTGCTGTAACTCTGACAATTTTCGAGCTACAAATACAAAGTTCAGCAAGTGGGGCCTGTCTCGCCCAATTATGGACAGATGACACAGATGGCACTGCGTGATGTCATCACCACTCTAGCTTTCAGTGAAAATCGGCATTATTAGTTTTTTCTCCAAACAAACATGTAAAACCCGTATACTTTGACCTAGAAGCAAAATTTAAATAAAAAAATGTAGGAATACTTCCCCTCCATGAATTCCCAAAAGATCTAATCGTTCAAAAAATAGTTTTGGAGTTCAAAAACACTAGGCCCCCAAAACTCTCCAATTCGCTCCCATGTTAATTTAAATAAATCAGATTCGGCTTTTCCCAAATTTTCATTTGTGTTTAGCTCATCATAAATCAGAGACCTTTTCATCTATCTAAATTATTTTACACCACAGTGATGGGCAAAGGGTCTCAAACATGCTTGTTGCTTAAGCGATAGGTCAAACATTTTCTGAGTTATGGGCGTTTGTTCGGAGGGTGTAATTCAAACATTTTCATGACAGCAAAGGTCAGCCTTTTCCAAGCTGAATCTACACTCTGCGGTCTTCACCTCTGGAGTCCTCTATCGGACACTTTTGCAGTGACACAGGTATGCACAGTTAGACTTGATTATAGAAAGGAAGTGTACATTAAAGACAAAGTACTCTATAGTGGGCCATCGTGCAATCACACTCACATTTTCTTCAGGAAATGCACAGCTCTCGTTTATATAGCAGCTTTACAGAGTTCCAGTAATAACACATAAAACATAAAACCTCTGGTAAGCAATCCAATGGCAACAGTGGCAAGAAAAACTCCTCAGAACTGGAGGAAAAAACCTAGTGAGGAGCCCCTTCTCCTCTGGTCAAATACTTAAATTAATGATAGAAAGTTATTGTGCCATCCTATTAGGCTGTTGTCTTCAGGTGTACTGCTATAGTAATAGTAGTGATGGTAAAAATTATGCAAGTAATAATAATAATAATAATAATAATAATTATTATTATTATTATTATTATTATTATTATTATTATTATTATTATTATTATAGTGGTAACAGCAATTAGAGTCCATATGAACTTCAAAGTGGTGGGTATTGGAGGGCAGGCAGTAGGTCGTAGTAGTTGATTGGTGAGCAGCTGTTCAGTTTTTTTTTGGTGTATGCACTTTTGCTCTTATCGACATTCTATGTGTGAATATGCCAGTTACAGATGTATTATGCACAATGAAGTGTAATGTGTCCACTTTTGAGACTTTATAGTTTATATTCAGTAAGTCTTTAATTTATCACATATTTAACATTTGGATCAAATAATTAATTTCTATTAAGCAGTCAATGTAATATTTAATATTTGATTCATTTGACCCCACAAATAGATATATTTCCATTCATATTCTCTCATATTCTAACACATCTATTCCATGATAATAATTTATGCCTAATATATGTTTATTGTTTATGTATCTGTTCAATTACAGCATATTTAAGTAAGTAAAATATATTTATACAATACTTTCCAGACACAAGTCACAAAGTGCCTTCCATACAACAATATAAAAGTTAAAAGAAAAAAGATAAAGATCATAGAGGTCAAATGTAAATAGAATAAACTTGAGACAGACAACATAATACATATAGACTCTGACAACATAATCAGTGCAGGTATACTCATTTCCAATTGCACAGCATTTGACTTTCAGATAAATGTGTTACTACTATAATGCTGCAATTTCCTTCAGGGTCAGTAAAGGTCTGTCTATCCATTCATCCATCCGTCTACCTATCTATTATATGAACATATTGTGTTATTCAATGCTCAGCACGACGGATACTTTGTATGCTGTGACCTGTGCTGTCACTGAGCTTGTGTCCTGTGCAGTATGAGAGGTTTGGGGTTTCTGACACCTCCTTCTCACCAAGAACAACATTAAAATAGCTCCAGACTTGAATCAGAAGGATAAGCAGAGCTGTCAGCAATATGTATGTATGTGGTCCAGAGATGTATCTCTTTGTAGGAACCAAATGTCCTTGTAGTGAAATGAAGGTAAAATATTTAGAAATGGGGACATTCAGCTGGTCCTCAGAAGGAAAAATGCTGTTTTTAACCACAAAATCAATGTACGGTAAATGAAAATGAGGTTAAGTTTATGTATAAGTTTATTTGACAGCAGTCACTGGTATATTAGATTATATACCCACAAATATAGTAATACCAAATGTTTGTGTGTGTTTACTGCAGGTTGTACTAATGTATTTGTCAGATATGTTGATGATAAGATGATAATAAAATGACATGTCACATTTGACATATGGATCTTTCCCATTCATGAACAAATAAATAAATATATGAATATTTTTTCAGAATCTTGTACATTTCACAGAATGTTTGTTAAGCATTTGCTGTAAATAATTTATAGACACTTTATATAATAGCTTTAATACATGTAAGAAAAATCAATGATGCATGCATTTCGACAACCAAGATAAGTGTGTAGATTCATTGCTGTACTATTTATTCAATGGGGACATTATTCTGTAAACCGACTCTTTAAGATATAGGTATTGATCACAAAGGAACTAGAGCAGCTGGTGTGAGTGCTTATGTTGCAATCAGAACAGCCCACATACACATGCAAATGAGACTTGAGACTTCAAAGATACTTTTTCTTATTAGTCAAATTAAATGTTTTGTTGATTTTTGTAAGTGAAATATTGCCCAAAACATTCTTACAATGTGCTATGGTACATTAAATAGAAAAAGTGCCATCAAAGCAGAATTTATAACCAAAAATTCAAAAGATCATAAAACTCAAATTCTGTCATCATTGCAGTGGCTACCTGATTAATTTTGTATACTTCTAAAAGATAAAGCTTTAATTGGCTTGTCCTTGCAGTTACTGAATTAATTCAGTCATATAAACCCAGAACTGCCATAGGCTACCACAACAATGTACTACTGATTCCCAAAAGGAGGTCAAGCACTCTATATGTTGGGAATGATTCCCCTGTCTCCATTCAGGATTCGGACACACTCACTATTTAAAACTAGACTGAAAACTTATCTGTTTACATTTTGTTTTTATCTGTCCTGGGTCTTCCAATATGTCTATCTATATCTCACCCTCTTTCTCTCTTTCTATGACCTGACTACCTGTCTGCCCTCCCCTGACTGACCCTGATGGAGAGTTCCAGAACATTGAGGAGCCATAGCATTGTGGAATCATCTCCCAGGATCACTTGATAATATTACATTTCTTAAATTTTGTAATTCTTACAAATACTTGTCAGTCTGGCCGTCCAAACAGAATTAACTAACCAGTTTCTCTCTTTGTTCTTTTCACTCTTTCTTTTTTATGAACTGACCACCATCTTCTTGAATATTAAGTAACTACTAACATCATGGATTATTTTCTAGGATCTACAAACAGTACTATTGTAATACTTAATTTTTTACACCTACCGATTTACACAAATGTTGTGCTATCTGTCTAGGGCCCTCCTAACAGAATTGATAAACTAATTTGCCTCTCTCTTTCTTTATCCTCCCTTTCACCAGTGGTTGATCATGTGGCCCTCCTGTCTGACCTAATGAAGATCTCCTGCTTGTCTGCCTGCATGGGCTGAGTTACCACAGTGGAGACACCAGCATGCAGCACTTATATCCAAACAAACCAAAATATACATCTACATGTGCTTCTTTAAAATAAAGCCACATCTGAGTGTTACATTCTTGAGCAGTGGCTCTTCATCTCACCATCTTTTTGCATTACATCTTCTATAGTGTTCCTTTTTTTCAGATGCCCACAAACTACAAATTCCTCATCAGCCATATAGGAATGATTAAGCACACCAAGCTTGTTTGTTTATCTCTGTTCTTTAATTTTATTAGTTTTATCACTTTGCCTATCATCCGGTGTCAACCAGAGCAGGATGGGTTCCCCCTTGATCCTTGGTTCCTCTCAAGGTTTCTTCCTCTTACTCTTAAGGAGTTTGGTTGTAAAAAGTGCTATACATTGATTGATTGATTGAACATTCTTGATGAAAATGAAGATTCTTGATGATTGATAATAAGATCCACAATTGCATTATGGATGGTGATGCCAGTCGAAGTCTGTCTGCAAACAAAATAACACAGCACAGAAAACATCAGGCAGTCCATACCAATAAATATTACTATTATTTGCATCTACTTGTAGCTTTTTTGGATACTTGAGTCAGCAGGGCATCCGCTCTGAACTGTAGACACAGTCACAGATGGAAGAGCAGATGGGGAAGCATCTGGAAGTGCTAGTCAAACTTAGAAAGCGTGGATTATGTATGCTGCTGCACAGCATCTACAAGGCAAATCTCCACTGATCAAATAACAAAATTGATGAATTGCTGGATTTACATTCCACTGCTTATATACAGTATTTATAATAGCATGTATGTAGTTAGGTTTTTGTTTTTTGTTTTTCTTTTTGGACCCAATTTTCTTCACAATGTAGCCAATAGACCCACCTCTCCGTTAGGAATCTCCCAATCATTTGTAATGTCCCTGCCTTTAGGAAGGTGAAGACTAGCACATGACTCATCCAATGCATGTGAAGTCAGCCATCACCTTTTTTCAAACTGCTGCCTGTACATTGTCACTGGACAGCCAATGTGCTCAGAGGAAAGTACAGGATCTCCAGCTCTGATGCATCAGCTGTCAGATTCCTGAGTCAGTGGACATTGCATGGTAGTAGTGATGAAAAGAGAGTGTCATCAGCCCACCCAGAGAGAGAACAGCCAATGTTGCTCTCTTGGGCCCCGACTATTGATGGAAAGCAGCATGACTCAAACTCAACCTCTCAGTTTGTAGGTAGTTTTATGTACCTGCATTATGTACACAGTTCTATTGTGTACTTCTGTGTTCTGTACATTGTATACTGACAGACACACTGAGACCAAAAACTAATCCCTTGTATGTGTGCAACCCAAGGCCATAGTCACAAGACGTATTTAGAGGGACAGCCCTCCCCCTTTTCATATGTAAAAAATATTAATAAAAATAGTGATGCCAATGTTGACACACACACACACACACACACACACACACACACACACACACACACACACACACACACACACACAGAGTTGATGCTTTTGTTTCTGTTCATTTATTTCTCAACAAGCAAAGTGAAAAGAAAATGTGCAAATGAAAAGGGAGATGAATGGCTGTTTTCAAGTATATACAAGACACACACTCAAACTGAAGGCTGAAATGAGATCAGCTGCAAAGCTCCTCTTAATTCTTACACTCTGACACTCTTGCTACACTTGTTGCACTTTGAACCAAATTCTGTGCAAATGAACTCTTTCTAGTGTATTCACATTAACAGATGTATTCACACACATATCTTTTAAAGAGAAAATCTATTTCTCTTAAAGGCTGTCAGGGGATTGGTCTCACCCATGTCCTGGGTTACTGCTGGGAGAGAGAGAGAGAGAGAGAGAGAGAGAGAGAGAGAGAGAGAGAGACTCTGAGGCTTTACCTGTTGAGGCTTTACCTGATGAAGACAGTATAGATCTAGTGGAGGGCTCCAGCACAGTTTGGTGATTTTTCTGCTCTGACACTACAGTTAAACTTGCTGAGTTATGTTAGGTCTGTATGTACACATATGCCTTTTTAATCTGTGTATGTGTTAAGTAGGAAACCACCCATATTATTTGACAGCATGTCAAACTGTATGTTTTATATAATGCATCTTGTATATTGCAGTGAGATGACAACTGGAATTGCAATTATGTCCAAATGATGAAAAGCTGTGCTGTGCTTCATGATACCACATACCAGGAAAACAAATTCAGCATGCATGTTTTATAAAGAATGCCCTTTTAACTGCTCATTAGGTATTACTGTCTTGTTTTGCAAATTTATATGCCCATATTAGGCTATGTTTCTGTGACAGGTAAAAAAAAACTGTAGCAGACTCAGTTCAGTAATGGAAAAGGCATCAGTACTACTCATGCTGCAAATGGGCACACTTCTGACAGCCTGCGGTCATCAGATTCCCACCTCTTATCTACCACAGGTATTCATATTTCATTCTCTAAAACCACCTTCTCACCAGTTACCACTATGAGGCGAAAAATCTCTCTTACAGTGAGTAGTCAAACATGCTTAATGCAGAAGTGAGCCAGTGTATTGTCTCCTAAGAAGAGACGCAGGAGAAGATCATACTAATAGTACTTTTATGAGTATATTTAATTAAATGTTTGGCATCGCTTTCTATGAAGACTGTATTTTAATGTGGGGTTATAAGTCTTTGTTTTTTATATTGTTAAATATACTTTATAAACACTTATAAACTCTAAAAATAAATCATAAGCCTCTAATTATGTATTATAACTCAGGGTTTGATGACTTGGAGCCTTTAGAATAGAAATCCGGGTGGTGCACAATAAATTCTGTGGGCAGCATTACATTAGTCAGTGAAACTATAGATGGAGCATCTTTCTGCCTTGATAATCTCTAATAAGTGTAAGTACTGACACCCCTCTTGTGGAATATTTGCTCATTCTTCCTGTGCAAGGGCTTCTCTCTTATCAGAATCAGAATCAGAAAACTTTATTGTCATTTTACAAGTACAACAAAATAAAGGCCCCAGATATTCTGTGGAGAGTGCAGCCTTTTGCGGTGCCAACCTATGGAAGGAAGAAAACAGCATGATACCATTTTATTATTATTATTAAATATTGACAAACTTTGATTTATATTTTATTAATAATTACTAGTTACTATTAATAATATACTAGTAACTATTAAACATTATTATGAATAATAAAATACAATTATTGAATATTAAAAAATAATAAACTGCTAAAAGCATGTAGCATAAAATTATCACTCAATCCTTTACATTCAGCTCATTATCACCAATGTTACACTTATGTTTGGACTGTACAGTCAATAGACCTCATTTACACATAATTCTACCCCATTTTTTAGTAAAAATAAGCAGAAATTCTTATTATTCTATTATTTTGATAATAGTTACACTTGTATGTAAATGGTGGCTTATCACAGACTGGCAGACACACAGACACAGACTCAAATGTTAATGTTAATGTTAATGAATTATAATATGAAACCTCTGATATTAAAATACTTCTAGCTGACGTGACACAGGCAGAACTAATGCTCAACATGTTAACAACTTCCAGGTGAAAACAGACTACTGGCCAAGTTTCAGTACAGATGCTGTTTGAGGGATTGAGAGCAGCGATGGCCAATCACACGTTAGCAAGAAACAGCAGAGCCAATCGATGAACTTGTGGGCAGCCTAAAGGGAAACATGGTTTGGATTTCTGCTGGGTCCTAATGCTCGCCCGTCTCCATTTAATATAGCCTTTTTGACGACTGCAGTGGTGTTCTCTTTCCAATCAAGGGCAGCAGAGATATGGACACCGAGAAACCGGAAGGTGTGGACCCTCTCCACATACTCGCCATTGATGTAGAGGGGGGCTAGGTCAGTGCTGTGCTTCCTGAAGTCGACAATGATTTCTTTGGTTTTCTTGGTGTTCAGAGTCAGGTTATTTTCCGAGCACCAGGCTGCCAACTTCAGGATCTCCTGTCTGTAGACTGTCTCATCTCCCCTAGAAATTAATCCGACCACTGTGGTGTCATCAGCAAACTTGATGATGAGGTTATTGTTGTTGGATGGACTGCAGTCATGGGTGTAGAGACAGTACAGCAGGGGGCTCAGCACACAGCCCTGTGGGGAGCCAGTGCTTAATGTACAAGTAGAGGAGAGGTGGGAGCGAAGTCTCACATTCTGGGGCCGGTTGGTTAAGAAGTCTTTTATCCAAGAACATGTGAGCAGGGGGAGGCTGAGACTGACCAGTTTGGTGATAAGTAGGTCTGGAATTATGGTATTGAAAGCAGAGCTGTAGTCCACAAAGAGCATACGGACATAGCTGTGCTGCTGTTCCAGGTGGTTCAGTGAAGTGTGGAGAGCTATGGCAATAGCGTCCTCTGTGGACCTGTTTTTGCGATAAGCAAACTGGTGGGGGTCAAGGTCTGAGGGAAGATAGTCCTTGATGTGTTGGAGAACCAGTCTCTCGAAGCACTTCATGATTATTGGGGTGAGGGCCACGGGGCGGTAATTGTTGAGACTGGTGATTGGAGTCATTTTCGGCATGGGGATGATGGTTGCAGATTTTAAGCAGGG
>BRDA01092642.1:24215-34427 GCA_036984385.1 Crenuchus spilurus
CCCCCCCCCCCCCCCCCCGAATTAACTGTGATTAAGTACATTTTTGGAAAGCTGAGTTCAATTTCACTAACCACACTGATTACATCCATATCTGTAGAATCAAGAAATCACTTAAATAGGGTCAACAACATGAAATAGGCTAAAGGATCTCAAAAACCAGCATATTATGTCCCGATCTGAAGAAATTTAATAACAGATGGGAAACAAAGTCATTGACATCTATCAGTTTTTAAAAGGTTACAAAGCCATTTCTTAGGCTTTGGGACTCCAGCGAACCACAGTGAGAGCTTTTATCCACAAATATAAAAAATATGGAACAGTGTTGAACCTTCCCAGGAGTAGCCAGGCTACCAAAATTACTCCAAGAGCACATCAACAATTTATCCAGGAGGTCACAAAAGCACCCAGAACAATATCCAAAGCACTGCAGGCCTCACTTGCCTCAGTTATGGTTTTCATGATTCAACAATAACAAAGAAAAACTGGGCAAAAATTGTATCTATGGTAGGGTTACAAGGCCAAAATCACTGCTGACCAAAAAGAACACAAAAGAAAACATGGTGGTAGTGTGATGGTCTGCTACAGGACCTGGATGATTTGTTGTAATTGATAGAACCATGAAAGATATGAAAGGCTCATTGCCAGTTATCACAAATGCTTGATTGCAGTTGTTGCCAAGGGTGGCACAACCTGTTATTAGGTGTAGGGGGCAATTACTTTTTTCAGATTGGTTTGGATAGCTTTTCCCTTAATAAATTAAATTGTCATTGAAAAACTGCATTTTGTATTCACTCAGGTTATTTTTGACATTTACATTTGATTGATAATCTGAAACATTTAAGTGTGATGAATATGCAAAAACAAAATAAATCTTTTAACAGCACTGTAGACACAAACAAAATACTTCAAAGGTATAAAAAAGAAAAGAAAATGAACAACAAAATACGATTAAAAAAAGATTTAAGAGTAACACATGGGTCCTTTTTTATAAGGAAAGAAAGAAAGAAATAATGTCATCTAACATCTGTGATGAGAGCTTAAAATTGTGTAAAGAGGTTTTTTGGTAGACGTTAGTCTGGTTTTGAGACTTGGGAATCATGCAGCATTAAACACATGTTTTGTTAATTTTTTGAAAGTGACTGAAGTAAGTGGATTGTAAACTCTGCCTAGTGCTAGTTATACAGTATATCTCAGCCTTAGACAGCTAGTGTTTACAGTCCACTTACTTTGGTTAATATTAATATGGGAGGAGCCTGAGAAAGAATGATTGTGCATGCTTGCCAATTTTTCAATTTCACAGAGAATATAACTTATGATGTTCCATGCACTGAAATGCCCAAAATCACAGTAATTAAAAATGCAATGCCCATTGTTCTCATCTCCACATACTCTCTCTCACCCTTCTTACTTGCAACTTCCCCAGAAGATTGATGTTCCACCTCCCCAGGGAATTTTCTCAGACAAAGATCTGTATGGAAGAAATGTGTTTCAAATACATCCATCTTCAGTGTGTTTGTGTTTGTCTGTGAGAACAATAAATAGTCAGAAAGTATTTAATGCCCTGAAATAATAAATAAATAATAAAGATATAAATTATAAATTAATTATTTAATTAATTAATTAATTAATTAATTAATTAATAAGAGAGTACAAAAAGAATATCAAGTGTTTGCAAATGTGCGGACTAAATTTAATTGTTATCCTTTTTCACTGTGTCTGTAATTATATATGAACATGTATATTTGAGAAGCAAGTCCTGTTTAAGTCAGTTTTTGGCTTTATTACATTAGCCAGCATTGCTAACATGTTCCTTGCTTTGATGCTGGTCTTTTGTTCTGGTATTACATGCTTGATGTATTTATGATTTATGTTGCATTTCATATCCACATTAGAATGACTTTGAATTTAATTTCTTTCAGAAGGCAAGCAAAGGTTTGGTCTATTATAGTCTTTTATGGAAAGAACTTGCTGTTTAGTTCAGGTTCCAATACTGTAATGAGAACAGAGCAAAAGTAATTACTTAAGCACTTCTTCAAAAAACTTTGTTTTACTCTTTCTTTCTTTTATCACCAATTTACTCTTATTGGTGCTTCAAACTTTGCGAATTATGTATATTTCTGCACAAATTTGACCTAAAATTGTCACACAAGTCTTAAAAGTAGACAAAAATAAATCAATCAAACAAATGAGGCAAAAATATGATACTTATTCATTTATTTACTGAAGAAAATGACCCAATATTACATGTCTGTGAGAGTCAAAAGTATGTGAGCCTCTAGGACTGGGGTATCAAACTCATTTTCACAAAGGGCCACATCAGCATAATGGTTGGCCTTGAAGGGCCAGTTTAACAGTATGAATGTAACAAAATGCAATATAATTTAAAATAAATGAAACTACACCTTATTATGTAGTTAGAAATCTATTTCTGTATTTATTATGTATTCAATATAAGGGGAGCAGGACTATGTCACAACCAACATATGACAGAAGCATCATTTTACAAAACAATGAGGTAATGCTGCCTGTCCTTGAACACACACAAGTACATGTAGAGACTTTTCTTCTTTTGATTTTATGTTATGTGACGATATGTTATTTGTTTCTCCTTTACCTGAAAAACACTCTTGGTCGATATCACTATCTATTTCTGCCAGCAATTCTCCCCACAACTACTACAACCACAAACAGCAATGCATACCACTCGCTAACCAGAAGTTAAGAGGCACCACCTTGTGCACCGTTGCAATTAACTCCAACTGAAGGTGCTGGTGTAGCGAGTGTGTGTGGAAAAAAAAGGACATTTTTTTTTGTTGTTGTTGCCCATTTCTCTTTGTTTATTATTTTGTATTATTTGCCTTATTTTGTATCACAATTTAGTGTATTTTTGTTGTTTGCTTTGTGCAGTAATATTGGTTTATTTGAAGTTTTCTTCCCGCTTTGAGTCAGTCACTAAGGGGGATCTTTAATTTTGAAGCTGCATGAAGGTGTCATCAGTGAAAGTTTTCACTCACTCTTCAGTGTGTGGTAAAACGCGCAGAGTAGAGCTGGTGTGAGAGGTTCAGAACTCAGAGTGTGTGTGTTTCTGTGGTTTTACACCATGGTTACACAGCGCAAGTTGTGGACAGTAATGAAGTACATTTACTCGAATATTGTACTTAAGTACATTTTTTGAATACTTTTACTTTACTTGAGTATTTATTTTTTGGTGAACTTATAACTTTCACGCCACTACATTTCAAAGACAAATATAGCACTTTCAACTCCACTACATTTCTAGGAAGCTTGCCTCGTTCCTTTCGGATCAGGATTAGGGTTGAGCCGGAGACTTGTTTCAGATAAGTATCTGGTACAGATAAAGCATTGTTGATGAGTAATGGGCAAGATACCAGTATAACTTGTCAATATCCATGCTCGTGCTTAAGGAAAATCCTCATTGGGTAAATGACTGTCTTCCTGATCAGAGGAGAGAAGAGAGTTCAGGAGGGGCAAGAACAGAAATGAGTAAGTAAAAGTCAGGGTTTTTTTTGCTAATTATGTTACTATTAAATGTTCTTGACTGGGATATAAACTTTATAAAAGAACTAATAAAACACTAATGTTACCATATTATTAATGACTTTAAGATAAATAGCAATACTGATAATAAATCATTTATAAACAAAATACTAAGTTGTACACTCATAGTTGTTGTGCCATTCGCTTCAAACGTGTGACAGACATATATTTTGGGCTAGTTTAAGCTTCTGAAGGTGCATGGTTCTGAAGGTTCTGAAGGTTTTAGACGGACTTTCAGCTGGATATTTTTGTTGGACCTGGCAACCCTGTCTGCAGCCACTCTGGCACACACATAGACAGTGACACACACACACACAGACAGTGACTGACTGATCTCTCTGTGCTTGGCTTCACTCTAGCTCACTGCTCTGTTCAGTACTCCTTCGGTTTTCTTCAGCTCGCCTCTATTTCGGTTTATATGATATTTAAAGTTACTTGGTGAACTGGTTTCATAACGTACGCGGTGCATTAAGACAGAGCTGAAAACGGCTAATATCGGTCACTACCTTTTTTTTTTGCTGTCTGATTTCTCTTAGTTTGGCTGGTGATATAAAGTCAGTTGGAAAACTTTGCTGGTACTGAACGCGGTGCTTTTGAGAAGAATAAAGTGAACAAGGCTGACATATAAACAATACATATAGCAACTTCTGATCAATCCATAGCAATTTCAGACTTCAAATAATGTACAGATTTAAGCCCCACCCACTTCCGGTTAAACCACGCTCAATTCTGGTTTAGGCTCCACCCACTCCGAGTACAGATAAGGATACAGATAATTTAGATGGTTGATGGTGATGATCACTCATCCCTACTGACGCTTTACAGGTGGTGTAGACTTTTTGTTGCAGAGTGGTTCTACATGTCAATACATCATCAGGTGGTTTCAGCAAGTTACGAGGTTCTGTAAAAGCACTCAAAACAATACAGCAATGTACTGATATTAGAAAATATCATTTGTACTTTTGAATGCTTAAGTATTTTCAAAAGTAAGTACTTCAGTACTTTGAGTAAACTTTTGACTGAGCAACTTTTACTTGTAGTTGAGTAAATTTGGACCATGAGTATCAGTACTTTTACTTAAGTACTAGAGTTGAGTACTTTGTCCACCACTGCACAGCGCAGAGAAAGAGTTCTAAAAGTGGACAGTGTAGGTGAGCTAGGCCACCTAAGTTCAAACAGTTCCGCTACACTGGGATGCACTGCAGGCGTCACTAACCCATTGAAAGCATGGCTACTGGTTAGATAGGGTTGAAATGCAATATGGGAGATGTCGTTTATAGTCAACGTGCCTTTAAAAGCAACATACAGTAAAATTATTTTATTACAATTATGTACAAGCTCTCACGGGCCACATAAAATGACGTGGCAGGCCCCCGATCCTTGAGTTTGACACATGCTTTAGGATTAGCAGTTAATTTGAAGCTGAAATTTGAGTTAGGTGTTATCAGTCAATGGGATGACAATCAGGTGTGAGTGGGTGTCCTGTTTTATTTAAAGAACAGGGATCTATCAATGTCTGACTTCTGAAGAGCTCCGAAAAGATATGTTAAGGTTCATCAGGCTGGAAAAGGTCACAAAACCATCTCTAAAGAGTTTGGACTCCACCAATCCACAGTCAGACATACTGTGTAAAAATGGAGGAAATTCAAAACCATTATTACCCTCCACAGGAGTGTTTGAACAACAAAGAACATGCCAAGAGCAATGCGTCTAATAGTTCACAAGGTTACAAAGGAACAAAATATTGTTCAAAAGTTCTATATAATTACACATTTTATTTAAGCAGCTTTGTTTTAATTGTATTCAGTATTCTGTATGCTTTATATTCTGTATTCTACATTCAGCTTTTTCATATTTTACAAAAACAGAACAGCTGTTCAATATCACAAACCTGGTGGTGCTATGCTTGTGTGACTCTTCTGTCTGACTGGCAGTCACTTTCTACCTAACCTTTAGATTCAGTCCCAGGAAATACATCTGCATTGCTGTGCTCATCCCCCACTGTCTATTCATTCTACTCTACCTGCTCATTCTGTTCAGTTGCCTTTTCTATCTACATTCATCTGAAATATTATATTGTGCTCATCTTTCTTTTTTTTTGGGAGAAGTGCAATATCGCTGTCTTCCTCTTCACTTTGGAGAGGACTACAGGGCAAAAAGTAATAATGTCAGACAAATCAGACCTTTCCTAACACAACATGCCACTCAAATCTTGGTACAAGCTGTGGTTATCTCACGCCACGATTACTGCAACGCTGTGCTAACAGGCCTCCCAGCCTGCACTATTAAACCACTACAGATGGTCCAGAATGCAGCAGCACGTCTGGTTTTTAACCATCCAAAACGGGCACATGTCACCCCACTGCTCATTGAGCTACACTGGCTCCCGATTGCTGCTCGGATCAAACACAAAGCCTGCACGATCGCCTATAAGGTGATGACAGAGCAGGCTCCCTCTTATCTTGTAAAGTGTCAGACCACCACAGTGAGTTTTCTTGGTTTTGCTGCAGGGGAAACAAACTCTGTCGACTGCCGTGAATGGTGGAATGGGAATGTGTATTATTTCAGCATTTTGTTTTGGGGCATTGTAAAGAAAAATGATTGGACAATTTTATCTAGTTGACTAGATAAACTCCTCATTCAAGAGAGCTGTTGGAGGGCTAGATTGTCATCACAGTGGCACTGCCCCCACCCTCCTTAAGAACCACCCATGAGTCTTTATCAGTTAGCAAAGCCTTTAGTGGGGAAAAACCATGGTAGACCTGGCATCCACAAATGCAATTGTTCTGTCATGCAGTGAGCTGAATAATCCAGCCTGCTAATGTGTTTCATTTAAGCAATGGAGCAGATAATCTGTCACCTTATTAGTCACAACTGTCTCTCTATTTTCCTTATATTTGGGCTCTATCTTCTTACCTGGTAGTCTAGTGGGTGATCTCTGAGCTGGAAGGTGAGGAAATTAAGGCCCTAGACTCATGTTTTACTACTGGTTATGCCCTTGGGTATTACCCACTGCTCTGCTGTGCTGCTTAAAGACTGGCTATAATTGTCTGTAAAAAAAAAAGGTTTTCGTAAATCAATCACTGAATTATTTTTATATAAAATAATATTAATATAATATAATAATATAATTAAGGAATATTAATTCCTTAATAACTGTCAAATGTTACATACATACATACACATTACACTTATATAGCACCTTTCTAGACACCCAAGGACTCTTTACTATTGACATTCTCCATTTACACACACACACACACCGGCATGAAGCGGCAGGCAGTCGCGCCCAGTGTATTCTCAACCGGAAGCAACTGTCCACCTGGAGGACTAGGGGGATCACCCAGGACAGAGTGCCAACCATATCTGGACATACATGCATACATGCATTCATACACAGACATACATAAACCAGGGTCATTTTAGAGTAGCCGATCCACCTGATCTCCATGTTTTTGGACTGTGGGAGGAATATCAAAATATACATTTGTTCAGAAAGTAAATCCTGTTTTTTTTTTACTTCCTGATATTGGTCTGGTTGTTCCTTTTCATCTTTGGTTTGAAACACGCAGCATCCATTTCTTCCAAAAAGATCTGTAATAATGATTTGTCTGACCACAGTACACATTTCCACAGTTCATCTCAGATGCCTCCAGTCCCAGAGAAGCTGATGCTGCTTCTGTACATGGTTATCATTAGGCTTCTTTGTTAACAGTAACATAACTGACATTTGCTTATGTAACTTTGTATTGTAGTGCTTCACAAATGTTTGTCAAAATAATCTCTTGCCCATGTGGATATATCAGTTCTTGATGAATGATGGATTTTAATCCAATTT
Organism: Crenuchus spilurus; assembly: GCA_036984385.1. Taxonomy (NCBI): domain Eukaryota; kingdom Metazoa; phylum Chordata; class Actinopteri; order Characiformes; family Crenuchidae; genus Crenuchus; species Crenuchus spilurus. Next base: position 31,612 of record BRDA01092642.1, read on the forward strand.
CTGAAGTGTTTCAGGTGTTATCTCGTCTTTTTCTTCCTGTAAACACATCTTAAGGTGTACAACAGTATGAGGTATCATTTTTCATTTTAAAATTCTGCACATATTCTCTATTGAAGACAAGGTCACAACTGCTGGAAGGCCATTCCAGGCCAGTACCCCCTTCTTCCACACACAATTTTAGCAGGGGTGGGACCTAATGAACATTGTTTTGCAGCTTTTATAAGTTAGTTCAATGCATTTGTAGATCCAATACATTTATATCATATCAATTATTTAGTTATGTTTACAAAGTTTTTTTTTTGTTTTGTTTTGTTTTTTTTTGTTTTGTTTTGTTTTTGGGGGGGGTGTCATCCTCAGTATTTACACAAATTCTCCTTGGAAGTTCTAGCTAATGAGTTTCATGTGATATGCAATAATTTTTAATCAGGGGAAAATGGACTGAACACCCAACTTCTCTTCACAAAACAACAGTTTCAGAGTTATTCTAGTTAGCTTTGTAGATATTCCTCATAAACATTAGTGCAGACTTATACTCTATTAGCACAAAGGCTAATAAACAATGTTTAAAATGCAAAAATAGCATAACATTTTAAGTATATACTAAAAAACTTAGCATCTACTCTCACTGTAACTGCAACATCCACATCATCAGCCAGGAGTGGAACATGAAGAGGTGTGTAGGGATATTGTTGCAGACTTGCCCCTCTCCACCACACACACTTTCATTGCAGGGCCTGTTTTTTCATGCAGTGAGCTCACTAATCCAGTCTGCTAATATGTTTCAGTCAAGCAGCAGAGCAAATAATCTGTCTATTTAGAAACCCCAGATCTCCCTCTTTCCCCAGTTTGGGGTGATATTTTTATTACCTGGTGGAAGTGACACCATTATTGTGATGTTCATGGAAGAACATTTTCAGATAACATTTATTATATTTTTATATTTACAGTATTTATTAAATCACACATCAGACTCTGATTATGTCTGTGGTTCAGCTCAATTATAGTGACACAGTCAGTGGTCAGCTTCATGCTGTTTTCTGTTAAAATATCAAACTCATCAGTTGCTGTAAACAATACTACACTTGAGAGCATTACTAATCACAATGGTGAGTCAGGTGGTGAATCAACTCATCTCAGACACTGCAGAGAGATAATCAGGGGGAGTGGTACTGGCGCCGTGGTGAAGCTTCTCTGAAGACCATGATTTATAGAGCCATTTCAGTAGTCACCAAGGCAGATTAAACCTAGCTTGACTCCTCCGGCTGCAGGCCAGCAGATTTATTCACGATTTCTTGGTTCACATGGGTTAAGAGAAGGTTTGGGGATCATACTGATGATCAGAAATCAATTAGCACAGTCTAAGTGTTCAATTTTTCATGGAAGTCAAGGAGAATAAAGTGTTAATGGAGAATAAACTCTAAGATCATGTTTCAGTGTGGATAGGCTGTCTCTCTCTCTTTAGTTTCTCTGGATGTGTTCCCTCAATTTCCTCTCTGCCTCACTCAAGTCAGAGAGAAAGAGAGAGACTGAGTGGGGTTCCCTGACTGTTCTATCCTATTAATCATCTAATTTCTGACTTCTATTTGACTGACATTCATTAACATAATTTTAGTACTCCTCCATCGTCATTACACACACACTGACCCTGTACTGGCCTTTGTCTACAACATGGCTTCCTTTATCCTTCATTATGAATCATCTGTAGATTTATTGTTGCTCCATGAATTGACCCACATAGAGCCGTGCTGCAGACGTCACTAGCTGAATCACATAGACACTAAAATATCTCTTGTCAACACCAAAGGGGATGATGTCTGACTGTTATTTCCCTACTTTTATTCTGGCCATTAAAAAGAAAAGACAGTTCACTCAGGACAAATTTATAGTCCTTGGCACCAAGTACGTTGCATCAAAGTAGATGGGCTGAGCAGGAAAGCCTAGTTTAAACCATTATAAACTATGTAGAATTAAATACAGGATAGTCATTCAACAGTATTATTTAAACCGATAAAGAACTACACTTAATAATCAATTAAATGTATTATTTAATATTCAAGCAAAAAAAGAGAACTAGGCCTAGTGAGCCAGATAAGCATGGTCAGTGTAAGACCGATGGTCTGAAATAAAACTAACAGCCTCTTGGATATTGTCATATTGTCAGTTTTACAACCAACTAAATTATTTAATTAATGAATAATTAACCAACTAAGTTATTTAATTAATGAATAGTCTTCTGTGTAACTTAATATTTTTAACATATGTTTTATATATCTGATGACATTATTTGCTTTAAATCTTACTTTGTCATCTCTCACATTGTTAGATTATATTCATATGATATAGCCACAGAACAGACATAAGATAAGACTTTTTATTCATATTTATGATCCTCCATTTAAGGCAAGGAAGGAGTAAATCTGAACATTTGGTAATTCTACGCACACATCTTATTGATGTATAATAATATCTGACATGCAAGTGAATCTGCTGCTCAGACTAAGAACTGAATCTGTTATTCTGTCTCACTCAGGACTTTGTTACATTTGCCTACAACATGATACAACAGGAGAATTGGCATATTCTAATTTAAGCTCCAGGCTAAAAATACAAATACATAGTAGGATACGGGGAGAAGACGGTTAATTCCAAATACTATATTCAGTCCTTATTAGAAACACTGTAACAGCTTTAGGCCACACAGATGATTCTGATGTAAGTTTTGAAGGTTTCTGTTGCTTTCTAGAGTTGATTGACATTTGAGAGCTCACACCTGTTTAGTGACAGGCATTTCCTTACACTGGCGCCAGTTCAGTATA
>BRDA01092644.1:0-29425 GCA_036984385.1 Crenuchus spilurus
AAGACTGGACTGATATGATCAAATTTCCTTGTTTTAGTGAGGACTCTGGCTGCTGCATTTTGAATTAATGTTACCTACATTTGGCTGATATGTGGCCCTAATCTGGTTTATATGTGGCCCACATCTTGCAACCAAGAGCGGTCCACCCAAGTGCCATCAATCCATGCGGCAAGTGGCCCAAATGAAATTGGGAATGAGGGCCAAATGTGGACCAGATTCATTTTGCTATCTGGGTAGTTTCTGACTTTTAGCATCAACAGTTCTGTTCAGAGTTATTTGTTTGGAGTACTGCAGAAGTAATTAATACTTTTTGCCAGAAAGTAATAAGTAATCCCATTACAGTTTTTTAAAAAGTAATCATTGTTGTATTAATGTTACAGTGAGAACTGTATAACAGTTTCGGTACCAGTGAGTGTTTGAAAAGCAAAACCAAGACATTTTGATGTGCCCTTCTTGACTTGCTGCTTGTATCCACCAGATGCTTTAACCAACAGCAAGAGACGCTTTTAAAGCTATGAATAGTGTCAAGAACAGTCAATATGAAGTAACTTGTTCCATTACTGTTTGCACAAGGTCGATGATGGATATCTTACATTTACTGCAAAGCACAGTCTAAAGCACTTACTTCCCACTACCCCCTCCTCCAGACACGGCAAAAGTAAGCTTCACTTTTTATCTGCTTTTCTCCCTGTGAATACTTACAGCCTTTAAAAAATCAGTTTTACTTTTTTATCCTCCCATAATGTGATATAGCGAGCCAACCACTTCCTGCATATCATAAGGTATTGAAAGGTACAATTGAATTAGACTAAAGAGCTCTGAAGAACGAAAAGTACTCCCGTCCTCTCTTTTTGCTGTAAATTGACACTGAAATGGTCCGTCTCGCGCCCTCTCCAACGGATAACTTGCATATTAACTGGCTCACGGCAAATTGTGTCGAAATGGGACAGAATGCAGTAAATGAGATATCTATTGTCTCGGATCGCATTTCCTCTCATCAGCGTGCTTTATTTCCTCACTCCCGTTGATGGGAGTTTATGACGTCTGCTAATGACATGACCTTGACTCCTGCACCCCCTCCCTGCATCTCTCCATCCTCCACCCCCCCAACAAATGTTGCTTTGTTCCAGTGAACTAGAATGTAGTTAGTAACCACTAAATGAGGCGTGTAATCTATGTTACAAACTATCCTACATCTGACACCTGTGCACTGCTTCATTCACGAGATCAGGAACTGTGGCTCTTTGTTCTTCCACTTCTTTGTCACATTTATGCTTTTCTCCGAGAATGAATCGGGGGCCCCTCTCATCAGATTGAAACTGTCTGGGAATATCTTGTGCTCCCAAAAAAAGAAAAGCAGGAGGAAAAAAAAAAGCTTTGAATATACATATGATTAATAATTAATTCCATACTTTATTCCCCTTTGAAAGTTATTATGCAGAATTAATATTTCATTCGAGTACAAGCCTTACATGACAAGCGCGCTAAGACAAAGGATAGTAATGGCACATAGTTTGACAAGTCTGTGTAGGATCGCAGTCAGAGGAGCTGGAGCTTTATCAGTGGCCTCCATTTCTCATAAATATGACATGACAACCCACGCCTCTATTTTTGGTCATTTCCCCTGAATGCATTAGCTTTTCCGACTTCTTAAGCATTAGCGGCACAACGTATTTCCTGCTCTCACAGCCCTGGATTGGGAATAATGTACTCAAAAGGCTTGAATGAGGTCACGGCTCCTCTAGGATTTGAGGAATGAATTCTTAAAATTAAGTTATTCCACATTTTGATTCTTTGATCAGTGCTGGTACTACAGTGATAGCTGCACTAAGTGTGACATGACTTGTTTGATGTGCTGTTAAGTGGCAGCATATTCTTGGGGGAAGATGTTCCGGCCGTGATGCTGTTGTGCACTTTTCCGGATCGTCCAGTCGCCCTCCGCTTTATCATTTGCACCTGGGCCCTTTGCGTCTGTTGATGCTCCCTCGCTTCTTGGTCCATTTCTCAGTCTGTCTCATGCTGTCTGTCTCACCCTGTCTCGCGCTCTCACACGCACACTAACTCTCTCTCTCTTTCTCTGCCGTTTCCTGATGTGCCGCAGAGAGACACAATTATCCACTTCATTTGAGTCGCCGTGATAATGGTTGGCCCAGCCCTCTCGGGGAAATAGGTAGCCGTAATTGTGAACGGTGTAATGAGTGTGGAATCGCAGGCGCGCTGGGCGACACCATTAGAATCGACCCGCTCCTGACCTCAACCCCGACAACAAGTGAGACCCTCAGCCCTCGCCGTGCTTCAGCCACCCCGGAACTATTCCGGCTCCTAGACAATTAATGACAAGCTTTCTTTCATTTCCTCCTCCGTCATTTTCTCCCTGCTCATCTTTGATTGTCTTCATGCTTACAATGGTGTTCTGTACTGTTAACTGAGTCTTCAAAAGAAATGGTTTTATTGTACTCAGAGGTCCTGTGGATCATTTGCTTGGCCTTTAGATGAGTTTTAGGTCAGATGGATTCTTTATTCAGATATATATTTACATCAGAAGTGCTAATCTTTTAAGAAAAACATCAGCTGGTAATGACCTACCGCTGCATTAGCTTAGTACTACAGTAAAGCCTAAGAGTTAAGATTAACTGATACCACTTCCCAAAGGTATGGTCATGCTTTGAGTGGCCCTTCGTAGATGAAACAACTCAACAACATGTCAGTGAAGTAACAGTAGTGAAGCATCTGATTACCTTTGAATTAGGCTTTTTTTAGGTTTAATTAGATTTTAGTCTGTAGATGTTAACCTGAGAAGATACTTAACATGTAACAGATTTAACACAGATCACCTCAACATGCTCAATACACTGTTATACACCTGCTGTTTACTACACTCAACAACAAGTTTTAGGTTGAGGTTAAGGTTTTGGCCAGAATGAAGGCCAGGCTGAGAGTTAGAATAAAGTTTTGGAATGAGATTAAGGTTAGCATTGGGACTCGGGTTAGGGTGAGGTTTAGGATTAAGTTTTAGATTGAGATTATAGACGTTAGAGTTAGGATTAATACCTTGGTGATGGTTATCATTATGTTTTGGGATGAGATAGAATTAGTTTTAGGATTAGGACCAGGGTGAGTTTTAGGATTAGGTTAAGGTTGAGATTTAGGTTAAAATTAAGATTAGGGCCTGAGTGAGGGTTTAGATTAGGTTTTGAGTTGAGGTTAGGGTTAGGACTAAGATTAGGTTTTAGGTTGATATTGAGATTAGAATTAGGATTAGGTCCAGGGTCAGGGTTAAGCTTAAATTTTGAGTTAAGGTTAGGAATAGGATTAGGGCCAGAATGAGGATAAGGATTAAGTTATGGGTTGAGGTTAAGTTTAAGGCTAAGGTTATGGCCAGGGTTAGGGTTAAGTTTTGGGTTAGAGTTAGGATTAGGGAATGTGTGAAGGTTCAGATTACGTTTTGGGTTGAGGTCAAGGTTAGGACTAAGATTAAGGTGAGGTTAGGATTACGTTTTAGGTTGAGATAAATGTTATAGTTAAAATTAGGACCTGAGTGAGGGTTTAGATTAGGTTTAGGGTTGAGGTTAGGCTTAAGACTAAGATTATGCCCAGTGTTAGGATTAGGTTTTAGTTTGATATTGAGATTAGAATTAGGAATAGGTCCAGGGTCAGGGTTAAGATAACATTTTGAGTTAAGGTTAGGCATAGGATTAGGCCCAGAATGACAATAAGGATTAAGTTTTGAGTTGAGTTTAAGTTTAGGGCTAAGATTAGGGTTAGGGTAAGGGTTAGGTTTTTGGGTTAGAGTTAGAATTAAGGACTGTGTGAGGGTTCAGATTAGGTTTTGGGTTGAGGTTAATGTTAGGACTAAGATTAAGACAAGGGTGAGGATTAGGAATAGGTTTAAGTTTGAGATTGATGTTAGAATTAGGATTAGGTCCAGGGTCGGGGTAAGATTAGGTTTTGAATAAAGGTTAGAGCTAGGATTAGGTTTAGAATGAGGATAATGATTAAGTTTTGATTTGAGGTTAAGTTTAAGGCTAAGATTAGTCACTGGGTTAGTTTTTGGGTTGAGGTTAAGTTTAGGGCTAAGATTATGACCAGGTATAGGGTTAGGTTTTGCGTTAGAGTTAGGATTACAGACTGCGTGAGGGTTCAGATTAGGTTTTGGGTTGAGGTTAAGGTTAGGACTAAGATTAAGGCCAGGGTGAGAATTAGGATTAGGTTTAAGTTTGAGATTGAGGTTAGAATTAGGATTAGGTCCAGGGTCAGGGTTAAGATTAGGTTTTGAATAAAGGTTAGAGCTAGGATTAGGGTCAGAATGGGGATAATGATTAAGTTTTGAGTTGAGGTTAATTTTAAGGCTAAGATTAGGGCCAGGGTTAGGTTTTGGGTTGAGGTTAAGGTTATGACTAAGATTAGAGCCATGGTGAGGGTTAAGATTAGGTTTTGAGTTAAGTTTAATGTAAGGTCTGGGTTTAGAGCCAGGGTGAGGGTTAGGATTCGGTTTTGGGTTGATCTTAAAGTTAGGTCTAATATTAGGACTATTTACTTGAACCATGGGCAAAGTGAGTGCTCTGTGATGGTCATATAGATCATATATCTTTAGGAACCATGTTTTGTTTAGCTTTTTCTGTCATATTTTACTGTTTTGTATACATTTCAATGTACTGTGTAGCTTATAGCTGCATAGAGTACTTATAAATATACTCTACTTTTGAAGGAACAGATTAAAAGTGAAAACTGCTGGATGAATAATGTTCTCAGGTGTGAACCTCCACTGCTGCAGAATCAATGTTCAGCCCCAAGTAACATTTGGTAAAATGCCATTCAGGTTGTTCCAGGACTCTCTGGATTTGAGGACTAGAACTTTAGAAGGCCCACGTTCCATTTCTGCTACTGAATTGGTCATCTAACCTCACTTTCTCCCTGGTTTGAGCCTCAAACCGAAGGTGTTCTAACATCTGTGTATGGTAGAGCCAGAACAGGCTGCACTCTCTCTATCACTCTTTCTCTCTCTCTCTCTCTCTCTCTCTCTCTCTCTCTCTCTCTCGCAGCCCTACAGCTCTGCAGCTCTGACACTCCAGCACCTGTGTGCAGACAGGTGAGCGCGGCTCGGCGACGCGCCCCAATTATCCGCCGCGACACCGTGTCAGTGAATGATCTGCCTTCGGAACGGTGCGGAGCGCCGCGTGGCAGCGGGAGGCCTCCCGACCTGAGGCACTATTAATCTGAGCGTGAGCAGCTGAGGAGCCCCTCTCCTCGCGTGTTTGATGAGCCGCTTATCACGGAGCCCCGCTGCTTCTGAGTGGGGAGGCGTTGGGCTCTCTTTTTAAAATGCTTTGTATTAATTAACCCCCTACCCCTGGTTCCCCTCTTTCGCCTGCTTCTACCACTCTTATTGTTCTTACTGTGAGAATAGGAGGTAGGGGACATTAAGGCTTGAGCAGTCCACTTTAGTAGCATCCTTGCTTTCATTTCAGATGTTTTATGAGTGCTCTGGGTTGTGGTCCAGTCTCAAAAGTCCCAAAAGTCCACCGTTTGGTCTAGATGATAGTTCTTTCCAGTGGAAGAAAATGCACTGATGTGCTGATTCACCCATGCCAGTATCATGTCACTACTGCACTGAGAATCGGCCACCACTATTATCTGGTCAGTGGTGTTTTCGTTCTGTTGATAGAAAACATGGGATCTGATAAATTGTGCAGCAACAGATGGGCAACAGTTAGCATTCAGGTTTGGGTTATGGGACGGTTTCGGGAACTTCAGGAAGTTGTCCAGTTGTCTTAAGATTGCCACGGTGCTTTATGAATGCTCCAAACCTCTCTTTTTAATCACACTGAAGGGTGCCAAAAGTTACTCTGTATTGACAAAAGTATTGGGACACATACTCATTCACTATTTCTTCTGCAATCAAGGGTATTAAAAAGAGTTTAACCGGCTATTGTTGCAGTAACCGTCTCTGCAGTCCAGGGCAAGCTTTCTACTAGATTTGAAGCACTGCTGTAAGGATTTGATTGCATTAATTGACAAGAACATTAACGGGATGTTGGATGAACAGCACCCATCTCATCCCCAGCTTCACCAACTCATTCCAGAAGGACTGGAAGGAGCACCATCATTCCAGAGATCACAGTTCTCAATGATGGTGGACTCTTTTATCGCCTGGCATTAGGCATTGTAGGTTAATGTTTACTTGCTTCAGTGCTATTCTATTGGCAGTGCTTCTCACAGGGATGGTACAAGCTGTGTGTGCATTTGTACTTTATGAGTACTTAAGAATATAAAGCAAGAATCTTCAGATCTTGCCCTGGAAGGGCACAGTTTAGTGATTTCAGTGTTCAGATGCATCTGCTGCACCTGGGAATTCATAGATAAGTTGAACCAGGTGTGTTGAGCAGTGTGTTCAGCCTCCAGGACTGGATTCCTGGTGTACAGCATGTCCTGATATGTGTTATAATATTATAAAATGACAGTAGACTTGCCGTATGTTGGTTTGCCTAAAGCAGCTGTCTCCAGGCTTGCGTCACTGAGCCTTAAACTCTCAGCCGCACTGTGTGCCAGTACTGCCAGCAGTTTGGAGAAATGTCCTTTCGAAGGAAACAAGATGTATCCTTAGCATCTGGTGGCAGGCTCGGGGCCTTTTTATTTTTAATGAGAGGTCCATATCTGATTACAAGGGGACCATGATCCAGCAGACCCCTGGTGTCATGAATAAAAATGTACTAAGAAACAGGAATTAATATGTGACCTTTGGATGATAACATTTAATTTTGACTGTTTGAGGAGAAGCTTAAAGGTGATTTGGACTGGCCTATAAGGGCTAAAAGAGATTCTTACAAGAAAATTGGTTTCAAAGAAAAGGTGGCCGAGGCACATCGAGCTTATAGCGCAGCGGATGCCTTTCCGAGTCCTATTATCATTAGCATATGTATTCCATAGTGAAACGGAGCCTGGGAACACAGTAGGTAGTTGTTTAAAGGGTTATATTCATGCTAATTGGTTGAGGAAACAGAAGCAACACTGGACAGAGGAATTATGGAATTAGAGGACAATTAGGCATAAAGTCCAGAAGAGGGTGGGATACAGAAGGGGGGGCGTTGGGTGAAGATGGAGATGGAGAGAGTGAGACAGAGAGAGGGAGCGAGTAGAAAGGAGATAAAGAGAGGGCGGATGGAGGAGGAGGAAATGGAGAGACAGAGATGGAGGGAGTCTGTGAGGGAGACATCTGCTGTCCAGCTGAGCCTGCTCGCATTAACCCACTCAAGAACACACTCTCATTGTCACACGCTCCCAAGGGTCCCAGCTATCCAGGTCCCGGGGAAATGGGGAGAGTGTATTTCTGTCACACGCAGCAACAGGATGGCAGAGAATGCGGGCACGCTTGCAGAACGCGGGCATGCTGCACACTTTTAAAGCGCACTTTATCACTTTCTTATTTCATCAGCACAAAGTGGCCTGCTGACATCTCAGTCCACTGTAGTCTTTTGCTTTGTCTCCAGCAGATGGTGCTGTCGTCACTGCTTAGCGAGGCACCTGTGGGAAAGGCTCGTGAAATGCCAACACAGTCTACAGAGGAGGGTGAGGGATTACTCCTAAAATCACACACAAATGCCGTTAGCTGAGTAAAGAGAGCTTATTGTTCTCCCAAAGTTTACATGTCAAGGTCATTAGCGAGTCTCGCTCATAGATTTTTTTTTTTTTTTTTTTACTTGATGCCATCTTACTCTAAGCTGCATCTCACAATTCCCCAAACATATGTGTGTGTGATCGGGGGTGCGCGACATCATCTAAATAAATCATGCTAAATCATTGTATTCTCAACAGGCTGCCATCGCTTGCCAGCCATTCTTCTCTTTTCCTCGCACAGCTCAGCCATGTTTATACGCCGCAGACCTTTAAAGCAATACTGTCTTAACCTTCGAAGCAATTAAACCCGTCCATTGATCAGGGCTAAAAATACAGTATTTCCTCTATTAGAACACACAGAAATACACACACACATGTTTGTTTTTGTGCATTGTGGGGACAGTACATAGACTTACATTAGTGTCCTGGGGACTTGAGGTAACTCAAATCTTAAAACTTAAATTTCACTTTATGACTTATATTGCAGGGAAAAGCTTTGTAGTCCCTGCAAGGAAGAAAGGTCCCCACAATGTGAGTGTTTTAACAAGCTTCGGTCCCCCACAACATGGCATATACACAAACACACTATACTATACTATATTGGTAGTACTATACTAGTGAGGACATTAATTTCACTTGTGTAATATGGAGTAAAAATAAACCTAAACTTAATCTCAGCAAGCAAAGATCAATGCTTCTGGTCTTTTAGTTAAACTTTATATATATGTATATATATATATATATACTGAAAACAGCACATTTGTTGTGAGGACCAATAAAAATGTCCCCACTTTGACAGAAATGACACCAACATTATGAGGACGTTCAGTCCCCACCAGTCAGAAATACAAGGACGCACACACACACACACACACACACACACACACACACACACTGGGTGAGGGAGTTGATTCTGTGGATTTAAATGCGGCCGGGCACATTATCGGGCTGTGCTCAGTCAAGCGCAAACATTCCTTAACCTCAGCCTTCTCCCTGACCCCTCCCTGCTTTTAACAACTGCCGACATAGTTTTGCCCTGTTCTGTGATCATGCTTGGATGAAATCTGTCAAACAGCTCCCTGAGTTATTAGGCTGTCTACGGCTGACCTTTCCGCAATCAAAGATATATGACTTAAGGGCTCAGATTTGCCATGGCAACGGGTCCAATTTGCCGCCGTGAGAAAAGGTCTAATTGTTGCAGAAATTTAATGATCTAGCGCGACATCAGGGGCTGTGAGATTTTATGAACTGTTTACGCTATAATTTTCTTTTGTTAATGCATTCCCGGCTTAACTCCTTCCCTCCCAGCCGCCCGGAGCAAAGGGGGTAGAGGTGGGGGTGGTGGTGTGTCAGCGTGTGTGTGGTGGGAGGAGGAGGTTGGGGGGGGCTCAGATTGTGTGGTTTTAGTAGCTTCAACCTGTTTGTGTAATGAGGCGGAGGGGCGAAAGAGCAGTTTTGCCTTTAGACAAACGCCTCTCTCTCTTAGACATCAGTAATATATTCTACAAGGTCAAAGACAACTGCGGTTAAAATATCTAATCAGTTAATTTGTTTTATCGAGAGGAACCAGAGCGTGATTGGACCGAGAGAGTGGGTGGAGATGTTCAGATTCAGATATTTTGACTGTTCTTATGCAGGGAAATATGAACATTTTATAGCAGGTTCAACAATGCCGAATGCTGATGAATGTCTGACAGATGTCGACCCCCCCCACCCAGCCCAGTCTCTTTCTCTTACTCATTCTCTCTCTCTCTCTCCCTCCTCCCTCCCCTTATTCTTTTCCTATGGCACATACAAGACTGATTTTATTAGTTGCTGAAATAGACTTATATTTTATATCTCATTAAATATTCAAAATAAATTCAGCATATTTGAGACGTTCATACATATTCAGCTTCAGTAACAAGGATCAGAATATTTTGATTGAGCCCGTGCAGCCAAAGACGTTTTTGAATTTTCTTTTTGTGTGCAGATAATTCCATTCGGAGGAATGAGCAGAATCACAATTGATCTCATTGTTTTCTTTATTCCCCCCCCCCTTTACCCCTTTTCCATCTTCCATCATATATAAAATATAAAAGGGCACATTGCTGTATAGCCCACGCATACACATTTTAACTTGACTGAGGCCAAGTTCCCATATGAAACATTTGCAGGATGCCCCTGCACCAGCTGGTATATGTTATACATAGAAAATACCTCGGATTGTTCCAGAAAACTCACTCCTGGCCTCTTAATATCTTTCCGATGAGTGTCATACATCAATGTGAAATGTTGCTTTTAACAGGGACAACAGCAACCCTGTTAGATATTTATTAGTTATGGAACATAATACTGGCGAGCACGTGAAGCACTACAAAGAGACTGAGGTTTTTGTTCTTTTCTCCTACGTGGTGGATATTAAATTGCTTGTGTGTGTGTGTTAAATGAGTGTGTGTGAATGTGACCCCCATTAGGTCCAGTAAAGAAGAGCGGTCCAGCACTGTTTGTTTTGCTTCAAGTCGCAGGAGCGGCAGCCAGGCCTTGATTTATTAGTGCTCTGTGCCAAATGACCATGATGAAGTGCATTTCCATTTTAAAAGACTTCAGTGCTCAATCTGGAAAAGTTAAGAGGGGGGAAAAAAACCCAGCATGACTAGCGAAGGAGAGAGGGGCACTATATTGAAATGAGATTTGAGTGTGTGTGTGTGAGAAGGGTTGTCATGTTTAATATTTAATCTGGGGTGCATTTACTGTCAGCAGCATAATATGTAAGTCCGGAGATTTAAGCTGAGAAAGCATCTTAAGCCTGTCCAGGCCTTATGCAAGGGTTTAATGATGATAAAAAAGATGTATGATGCGTGGACTTGAGCGAAGCTACCGTGCACACGAACACAGCAATATGACACGGAGCTCGCACGCTTTGCACGTCTTTATCAAGTTAAGACGTATTCGGAGAAGAATGCATGGACCTCGTGTTGATTTCGGCCTGACATATTTTGGCACTGTTAAAGTTTTGCTCTTTTAATGTAATGCTTTGCCCCTCTGATTCATGCTTCCACAACACCATTTTTGATCCCCTAAAGAGCCTTTAGTAGATTGTTTTTATACATTTTTGCTCCCCATCACTTTGCACTGTCTGTGACTCTAGGAAGGTGAAGACAAGCACAAGCCTCCTCCGTTGCGTGTGATGACGCCACCGCCTCTTTTTGAACTACCGCTGGTACACCACCACTGGGGAGGCAAAGCGCTTGGAGGAAAGTGCAGGATTCCCATCTCTGAATGGACCAATCAGTAGACACCTGAGCCAGCAGACATTGCAATGTGAAAGTGATTGGTCCATTCAGAGCTGGGAATCCTGCGCTTTCCTCCGAGCGTGTTGGCTCCCCAGTGGTGATGTATCAGCGGTAATTTGAAAAGAGACGGTGGCAGCATCACATGCAACGGAGGAGGCGTGTGCTTGTCTTCACCCTCCTAGAGTCAAGGACATTACAAAGTGATGGGGAGAGCCGCATAGTGGATGGGATGGGTTAATTGGAAGGGGATAAAAATTGGCAAAAAAACCCCCTTTGTTCTAGAGCTGCCGTAGTGAAAGTGTACCGAGGATGGACTTCTAGTACATTCAAGCAGCATAACAGTAATGCCCCACATCTGCCATTGATGTCAGAGGGGCATCATGACTCTTGCAAGTGGTACACAGTAATCGACGCACCACATCTGACCACTACAATGAAAACAGGTCCAAAGAGAAAAGTGTCAGGGATCACCATTGAGTGAACACTCTGTGCTAAAGACAGTTATTCTCATTATTATTTAGGTGGTCATAATATTCATTAATGGTTTTTAAAACTTTGGTAAAACAATATTTTGGGCATCTTTCTGGCATCAGATTTGCTGGTTCTGTAACCACTTCATGTTATAATCTCCTAAGAGGCCGTTTTAGAGGTATTAAACACTTCAGACGTCTGGTTCATATGACCACCATTCTTTTTTTTCTACTATTTGCCAATTTTCCCCCCTCCCAAAGTAACTAGTTAACCCATCCCATCCACTAGGGGCTTTCTCCATCACTTTGCAATGTCCCTGACTCTAGGAGAGTGAAGACAAGCTTCCTCTGAGGCGTGTGATTTGGCCACCACCTCTTTTCCAACTACGACTGGTACACCGTCACTTGGGAGCCAACACACTCGGAGGAAAGCGCAGCATCCCCAGCTCTGATGGACCAATCAGTGGATGCCTGAGCCAGCGGACATTGTAGTGTGAAAGTGATGGGGAGAGAGCGCCATCTACCCACCCAGAGAGAGCGTCAAACAGCACGACTGGGATTCGATCCTTTGGTCATAGTGTCAGCGTCTTATCCCGAGCCACTCAGGACCCATCTGATGTCATCTGGCATCAATGCACTCGTAATGATTGTGTAACTAAAATGACAATAATACAGAAATGACAAATTACACCACAAATACGGAAACTATTCAAAAATGAACCTTCTATGAAATGGAAAGGCTTTATACCCTTAAACACTTTTTTGAGAAGTGTACCTCTAAGGCAAGAGCCACTTATGTGAATGCGAATAGATTGAGATGTATGGAAATGTGAATAGCAAGGTTAGCTCACGTTACTGAAATTTTATAGCTATGTGTCAGGCTGTTTTCCCCCTAATTTTTTCTTTTTTTTCTCTCCACATTTGGCCTGATATGCCTGTGGAGTGTGGAAATATAACTAGAACATTCTTTAAGTGTGTGCATGTTGCTCTGCTTAAGAACACATTTGTGGCCTTGATAGTTTAGTAACTGTAGCCTTACTTGGCTCACACTGACTTGTCATTGTGCATCTCGCAAGGTGAGATTCCATGTGTGCATGCTTGTGTGTGTGTGTGTGTACGCGTGAGGTGCCAGCTTCTCTGCACTGCAATGATGAAGTGATTCTTAAATGAAAATACACCTGTCTTTAGGACAAATACGTGGCACTAATTACTTGTCTAACCTAAATCTCCTGCCGCCAGATGTTGGTAAAATACAGAGAGACAGAGACAAATTGCGCAACACTCTTTTAGCCAGTGTACAAATATAGACGTTTAAATCATCTTTTCCTTGACCCCTTTGGAAAGGCATTCAATGTGAGCACTAAGGCAAGGCTAGACTAATTGTAACAGTATGGTAGGTATCGTGCAATCTTGTCTCGCTCTGGCGTAGCACTGACATGAGAAGGATTATACCAGTATATCCCCCCCTCCCTCCCTCCCTCCAGAATTCACGTTTCTATTTCAGTTATGTGCTCTTCATCCCCTCACCCTTCCTGTCAGGCGTCCTCTTCTATTCTCTTCTCTTTAAGTGAAAAAATCCCAATTTCTATGTTTTGTGACAACTATAAACATCCCCCCCAACTCCTTAGATTCCAGTAGCTACTTTCAGACACCTACCAGGATTTTTACCTGGACTTTGTGATGTAAAGTTGCCGTGTATCACAGTGGTTTCTGTTTAATTTTATGGTGATTTCTGCATGAAGCTGAAGTTAGCTTCTAATTCTAAAGTTCCAGTTCTGCCTTAAATAGTGCAGCAGTTACATTCAGGGACAGGGAGAAATGACATTAATTCTCATTGGTTGAATTATTCTTCTGAAGATTATAAGCACACAGTGAACAATTCTTAAACAAGTCAGGTACTTTGACTATAGTTTCTCTTCTCTTTTCTTCTCTTCTTTTTTCTCCTTTTTTTCTCTTCTCTTTTCTTTTCCCCTCTTCTCTTCTCTTCTCTTCTCTTCTCCTCTTCTCTTTTCTCCCCTTCTCTTTCTTTCTATTCTTTTATCTTCTTCTCTTCTCTTTTCTCCTATTCTCTTCTCTTTTTTCCTCTTCTCTTCTCCTCTTCTCTTCTTTTCTCTTTTCTCAGCTTCTCTTTACTTTTCTCATCTTCTCTTCTCTTCTTTTCTTTTCTCTTCTCCTCTCCTCTTCTCTTCTTTTCTCCTCTTCTCTTCTTTTCTCCTCTTCTCTTTTCTCTTCCCCCTTTTCTTCTCTTCTTTTCTTTTCTTTTCTTCTCTTCTTTTCTCCTATTCTCTTCTCTTCTCTTCTTGTCTCTTCTCTTCTCTTTCTTCTCTTCTCTTCTCTTTCTCCTCTTCTCTTCTCTTCTTTTCTTTTCTCCTCTTCTCTTCTTGTCTCTCTTCTCTTCACAGGGTACAAATGCACTTTGTGACCTGTGCAGCATTCTGAAGGATTTCATTGGATTTGCAGAAGCCTTCAAAAAACTCACAGGTGTCAGTTACCGTAACCCAGTAAGATGTCTGTCTGAAAGGACGATGGAGAAGAATCCTCCTCTCTCATCCTGCACTCCATAAAGCACCTCATAGAGAGATTGCCCCTCATCCTGATTCCTTTCTCCGACTCACACTCTTCTGCTCTCTTTCCACCGCACGTTATTTCTGTCCATATTTGAATTCTGCATGATGGGGGGAAATTATGTGTAGGCACCACAAACAGCCGGCCTCTCCGTTACTTTAAAGGACAGGATAATGAGAGTGAATATCTATTTGCTCAGCGCAGTGTGTGTGTTCCCACTGACGTTGAGAGACTTGAACGTGTGTGAGCGTCAGCCTACACACACACTCCTGCAGACGGGGGCCGTTGGCCGTTGGATCGGGTGAGGAGGAGAGAAATGAGAGATGGCCTTTATTCAGAGGCCTGCACTGTGTGTAATAAAGGAGGATTTGTATCAGGTGTTTTACTTAAAAAAAGCATCAAAACTAAAGGAAGACCTGAGAAAAGATGCTGTCCCATACACATTTGACTTTTTAACCAACTTTGTGGCAAAAGGACACCAGAACTGACTTTTCCTAGCAAGGAAAGGTTGATAACTTTGATGAACATGAAGCTAAACGTTGCAAAAAAATATACCTAAGTATGAGTAAGTATCTTTTAACAAGCTGTGCAAGTATTCTTTGATACATTTTGTTTTCAGAGAAGCAAACGCTAGAGATGCACTTTGTTGTTCTACAATTACAGATGTAGTCCATCCATTTCTCTGTATACTTTGTTAGCCTCCTTTTATTCAGTTATCAGGACCCCCACAGAGTAGGTACTATTTTTAAAAAAATAAATTTTAGCCAATTAGCCCATCCCATCCACTAGGGGTCTCTCCCCATCACTTTGCACTGTCCCTGACTCTAGGAGGGTGAAGACAAGCACAAGTCTCCTCCGTTGCGTGTGATACAGCCACCGCCTCTTTTCAAACTACCGCTGATACACCATCACTGGGGAGCCAACATGCTTGGAGGAAAGCGCAGGATTCCCAGCTCTGAATGGACCAATCAGTGGATGCCTGAGCCAGCGGACATTGTAATGTGCTGAGTCACTATTTAGCATCTTAGCCTGCAGGTACTATTTCAGAGGTGGATCATTCTCAGCTCTGCAGTGACACTGGATCATCCTATTAAGTTAGCTTTCTGAGATGCTGCCACTCTTCACAGGATGCGGACTAATGTCCCATTATCATGCCTTTTGGACTTTAGTCAGAATGCATCCCGTTCTGATTGTTTTGTGCTCTGCTACAACTGACTGGTGTGCTCGCTTATTTATACATGCAGGAAACCCTGTCACATGACATGGTCCTGGTTTGAGTTTATTGCAGCATGGCTGCAGATTTTCATTCCAGACACACTGCAAACGCATCCGATTCTACTTTTTAGCCTAAGCGTCTTGGTTTGGTGGAATGCCAGCATGCCAACTAAACCTTCCTTGATAAGATATATGCGATGTATATCTCTGGTTAGGATACTGTGTTAGTTTAAAAGGTATTTTTAGGGTTTGTATTGTGCGTAGTAGACCTAATCTGGATGTTCTTTCCTGTGGTCCTTAGTGCTCTGTACCAATACACTGGAAGCTTATTGTGCTTATTGTGGAATCCAGTCTCCTGGCAGAGATTGGATGTAGTTAACAAACAGATAGCTGCGTCTTTCCTCAAAAGCCTTAAGATCTTCTTCATTAAGTTAACTCCGGCAGGGACCTGTGTTGTTAAAGATGACAGCTCTTTTAGGTGCAAAGTTGTTTTCTTTTTCTTTTGTCGGAGACACAGCCTGTCATGCCCTCACCCTCTGACTCATTGCTGCCAGACCACGGGCACTCAAAATGGCGGCAGCAGATGGACCGCTGCTGCTCTTTGCTGGCCCTAGCCGCTCGCCTCCCTCATTGCCATGTCTCCCACGCCTCCCTGTGTAATATCAGTCATGAGCGTTCATTCTAATTATTTGTGCAAATGTACTAATTAGTTATCAGGTGCCCCCTCCATCAGCCTCCCAAGCATCCTTTGTATTCAAAATAGGCCCCAGCGCATGGGAATTTTACAAGCCATCAGCAAATATTTACCACTTCCATCTCATTATGTTTGGAGTGGCCGTATGTGCTAAAAAGCTGACCGTGAATATCTTAAGGCTCCGCACACATGCCGCGCACATGCTTTAAACTTTGCCTTGACCTTTCGCAGGCCGACTGACCACACTGGAGAAACGCTGGGATCCTCTCCCCTGTGGCTGTATGTGTATCTACATGTGTCTCGCTGTTCAGTTCTGGGAGTCACCAAAAATGGACACATACACACACACACACACACACACACACATGGATGACGATTCTCTGGATGCATGTTTGTGGAATGCCATGCCATGCAGGCTCATGTCGAAGCCGGTGGTGGTCTGTGGCACACCAGTTGTCATGTAACCATCACATGTAACACCGAACGTTAAACTAACGTTCTGGTATTGTTCTTGCATGCTGTTAAATGACAACGTTCCTGGAACGTTCTTTGAAGGATTTAACTAAAGTTTGAACAAACCTATAGACATATTGGCGGCTTAGTGGTTAGCACGTTCGTCTCTCAGCGCTGAGGTCTTGGGTTCGAGTCCACATCTGAGCAGAGTTTCCATGTTCTCCTCGTGTCTGCGTGGGTTTCCTCCGGGGTCTCCGGTTTCCTCCCACAGTCCAAAAACATGGAGATCAGGTGGATTGGCTACTCTAAAATTACCCTGGTGTGTGTGTATGTATGTATGTATGCCCAGATATGGTTGGCACTCTGTTCTGGGTGATCCCCCTAGTGCTCGATGCAGTCCTCCAAGTGGACGGTCGCTTCTGGTTGAGAGTACGCTGTGCGCGACTGGCTGCCGCTTCTTGCTAGAGTCTGTGTATATGAAGTGTGTCGATTGTAAAGCGTCCTTGGGTGTCTAGAAAAGTGCTATATAAGTGTAATGTGTATGTATGTATGTATATATATATATATATATATATATAACATTCCAACCTAACGTTAGCCTAACGATGAACGAATGTTCCCTGTTTGCCACCTGACCGGGTGTATAATAATAATAACATTAAGGGAATGTTCAAAGAACGTTCTAGCCTAATGTGCACACCTAACGTTCTGATAACCAACCAAGAACTCCACACCGTAACGTTCTGTAAACGTTAGCATAACCTAAATGGAATGTTCTCGCAATGTTCTTGCAACGTACTTTTGTTAGCTGGCATGCTCAGTTGAAACCCCTTTATGCCAAAAAGTGATCGAGCATCGTCCTGTTGGAATCCAGCACCTCTGGCTCCAGCACCTCTGTGATGCTCTGTACTGGTGTGAATGGGAATGGGTACCACTCTGAACGTCTGATGCTTGGACCCGTGTGGCCTGTATGCCTTCATCGAATTCTGCCACAGTGCCCGCATACGCGGATTGGATGAATATAATGCGTTTTTCCTCAGTGTTACACTTTTAATGCCAGCAATATATACATGCATATCTTCATATATATGCTCAGTGCTGTGCTATTACAAAGCAGTTAATTTTCCTCTAACTCTACCTCTATTTGATTTGCTTGTTACCGACAAATGATATATATCAGCTTTAGTGTGACCAGAGGAAAATGCTGACCCTTTTTATTTCTCTGGCTCAGTGATTAGCAAGTTGGGAGATGTCAATACAATAGAAATGAATGATTGGGACAAACCTGAATTGGGGCTATAATCTTTTTTTCCCTGCAATGCTTTGATATTGCTTGTCTGCATTTTTGCTTAAAAGGAAAGTGATTAATCAATAATTAATTTGAAACCACGGCATCGACGGAGGTGAAACGGTGGGAATATTTTTCATAAATCTACGCTTTATTACGAGTGCGATTGAGCGGCTCGCGCCGAGCCTCCTCACTCATGTTAAGTATGGTGTTTCTGCGTGCCTGACAAAAAGCTGCAGCCTTTGTAAAGCTCTCCACGTCAGGGTTTAGAGTTGGGCGGCAGGAAAGGCCTCAGCATGCACTTCTTAATTGCTCGCAGGAGTTTGTCTCTCCGCAAAGGGGTCTGCAGAAAGAAAGGCGACGGAATGAACACTTGACTGCTGGAGTGGGGTCAGGCAGGAGCTGTTGGTTCAGCTTGACTCTCCGGTTCTGTTTCGAGGTTGCTTTGCTCTCTGAACGCTCTCCTTTGTGCACTGATCTGGGACCCGGTGCATACAGCAGCGAGGATTAGAGCTCTTAAGACCGGGATTGGTCCATATGCAGGCTGCGTGTGTTTATGTACATCAACATAGATTGTTTACTCGCGATGGAGTGGGACTGCATGCATGTGGGCATGCACGCCAAAATACACACTTGCAAAGTTATATCCTCGGAGATTATTCAGACTACATCAAGGCTGTGCTACGGTGCTCTCTAGGTAACAGAAACGTACCAGCTGCCTTGACATCAGCCTGTCACATAAGAGTCCCTCGATGGCTGCATGTTTCATCTGAAATCCTTGCAGAAAACACTAAAAAGACTTATGTGTCGGAAGAAAAGCCAAACGTTTCATGCATTCTCAGTCCAAGCTGGATTCTCTGAAAACACATCACCGCCTGCAGTGATTACGCCCTCTTTTTGTAGCCCGAGCACTAAAACAAAAGCTTAAAATATCCCAAAATATCCACCGACATCACCTCCGATGTACAGAGAACCTGTGTGTTGTGTTTAGAGTGCGGAGAATTTAAAGACAATGCTGCGGAGGAGCCAGAGCTTTGATGCTCGTGCCAGGACCCTGTCTTCCCAGCACTATTTACCCCAGCCCTTCCTCAAGCATTGTTCAGGTGGACCTCCAAAGATAGGTTTTAACCGCATTGCTAAATAAGCCAATGTTCAATAGATGACTTCTGTTTCTTGCTTGTTTTGCTAGTTTTTTTTCGCCTCCAAAATGAAAAAAAAAAAGCGTGTTCCTACAATGAACATTTAAGCCTCGTCCTTTCACCCGGAAATGTTGTGGCTGTTATTTTAAACTGCGTTTTATGGTGCAGACACGGCCGTCAAGACACAACATCCTCTTCCTTGGAGGAAGAGAAAGGTGGTGACCGGAGGCTGCCTGGTTGTGGCCGCTCTAGCAGCTGTCGTTTCTGTATCTGTGTATGTCTGAAAGGTAGTGGTGGAGAGTGATGGGGGTGGTGGGGACTAGTTTCTACAGTCTGGAGTTGCAGGTTGAAAGGCTCCGCGGCCAGGAGGAGGAGATGGAGGAAAGACGGGAAGATTTCGAGGGAGGGAGGAAGAAGAGGAGGAGGAGGAAGAAAGCAGCTGTGCCCGGGCCATCTGCTCGATCCTCAGAAGAAGGTAAGGTCTGTCCATCCACGTCTTCCCTGGCCGCACTACAGAAGGCGTCCTCTGGCCGCGGTGCACCACACGCCTGATTTAATGAGAGAAGCTGGAGATGCCATGGCCTGGCCAGAGAGAAAAAAAAAGAGAATGAAAGAGAAAAAAGTGTGGGAGAGGAACAAAGAAAGAGTTATGCATCGAAACGACCCGGCCGCCATGCCAACTCGCGTATAAGTATGATAAGTCTCACTTCTGCAAGAAGGCCCGAGAGAGGAATGCGGATTTAGCACCTAGTCTGATTTCTGTGCATTTGCAGAATGCGTGAGGAGTTCTTTGGAGAGAAGGAATAAAGAGGGAGGCTAATAATGGGGTGAGAGAGAGCGGCTGTGGTGGCTTGTGCCCGAGCCAGCGTGTGTGGCAGGGTTTTAATGATGCATCTGCTCATGTCAAATGATTCTGGACACATGGCAAACCCTGGCCTGCTGGAGGCTTTGATGTCATCTCTCTCTCTCTCTCTCTCTTTCTTGCTCTCTCTCTCTTTCTCAATCAAACACACAAACATGCACATACATGCGCACACGCTTGCACTCTTACGTACAATGGCACACTCTTTTGGTTCAGAACACGTCCAGAAAGATAGACGGACAGAAACATACAACACACACACACTCCCTCGCACGGATGCACGCTCAGCCATGTACGGGCACGGGTTCACTTGGGCCCCCGCTGGTGCTGTGGTGGCTGGTTTTAATGTCCCTGCCTAATGATCTGGCAGCCCTCGAAAGGTAAATGATAATTTGCTTTAAGTGGAGCCTTTAGGCGGAAAAGCCTTGTAGGGCTTAGCTCGCTTTCAAAAAACGTCCGCGTTCTCGACAGGCCACAGACAGATTTCATTTCAAATGTGATTTCCGTGCGTGAAAGCATCACATGGTAGCCCGTGCTGTCAGCTCTTATTTCAGCACGCATGGCCCAATGATGAATTTTCGAGAGATCTCTCATGAAGGGATTTAGCGACTGAAGCTGGTTCAGCTGGGACGGGCAGGGGAAGGCCACAGCAGGAATAAAGACTGATCTCAGACCAGCCGGGCCTGTGAACACTCTTCCTGCAGAGGCGGCATAAATCACAGTACAGTGGAGCCTTTGTACAGGATATCTGGAGAATTTTAAGTGATTCATCACTGAGAACCGCTCAGTCTGTCTCTGTTTTATTTTTATTTTGTCTCAATAAGCAAAAAAAGAGTTTTGTAAGGGCAACTTTTTTTCTCATCAGTGATATGCTAAATTGTGGGCCTGTAAACGAAGCACATGTGAATCACATCATCCCATGTGACCTGAGTGAAGTCATCAGTGAACGTTCACTGTTTATTTCTACTCTAGCTAGCCAAGATGACACCTATGCATTAATGTGAAGCCTGCAACAACAACTGCAAACAAAACATCATAGTGATGGTTAACAAAGCAGGTAATTCAAATTTTGCTTTGTACAATGATGTTTAGCTTGTAGTTGAATGCTGATTCCGCTCAGTGGTGATCCCTGACACTTTCCTTATTGCTCCTGTGTTCATTATACTGGTTTACTGGTCCATTCATTCTTTTCTACCACTCGCCAGGGTTGTTGTTCCCCTCTGACATTAATGGTCGATGTGTCACCACTGTTATGCCATTGGAAGAAGTCCATTCTCAGCTCACCTTCACTACGGCAGCTCTCGAACATCCAACTATGCAGTTTCCCCACCCTTCACCCGGTACCCTATTACCATGCCCTTTTGGACATCGGTCAAATTGCGTCCTTTGCCCATGATGATTGTTTTGGCTCGCTTATGTGTATGTGAAGCAAACACACTCAGCATTATTATGATTAGTGTTAC
Organism: Crenuchus spilurus; assembly: GCA_036984385.1. Lineage (NCBI taxonomy): Eukaryota > Metazoa > Chordata > Actinopteri > Characiformes > Crenuchidae > Crenuchus > Crenuchus spilurus. The sequence goes on from BRDA01092644.1 coordinate 21,039, forward strand.
ATATAAAGGTTCAGAATACATATTTTGTGTTCCAAAGTGATTTTGGATGGTCAAAAAATTGGCTAATTGTTTTTGCCATTTTTTATCCGCTTCCCAATGTAGTAGTAGCAAATTAGCCCATCCCCTCCATTAGGACTTTCCCCATCACTTTTACAATGTCTCTAGTGTGACGCAGCCACCGCCTCTTTTCAAACTACTGCTGATGCACCATCACTACGGAGCCAACGCACTCGGAGGAAAGCGCAGGATTCCCAGCTCTGAATGGACCAATCAGTAGATGCCTGAGCCAGCGGACATTGCAATGTGAGAGTGATAGGGAGAGTGAGAGGGAGCGCCATCTACTGGCCCAGAGAGAGCACTGCCAATTTTTGCTCTCTTGAGCCTCAGCTGTTGATGGCAAACAGCATGACCGGGATTCGAACTCGTGACCCTCTGGTCATAGTGTCAGCGTCTTAGCCTGCTGAGACACTCGGGGCCCTGTGGTGGTTGTTCTTTAATGTTATTTGTTGTTTATTTGTCTCTGCTATTGTTGTTGATAGTGGTGTTGCTGTTGCTTTATGAAAGGCTAGAAAAATAGTGTAAATATATATTATTGTAAAAAAAACAACAATAAAGTCATTTGATGCAGTATTACTAGCTTTTAAATTGCAGTGTAAATCATTTCCTCTTTATTATGCACTTGTATAAAGAGTGTGTTGAACCATAAGCGCAGTATTTGTAAAAGTAACTCACATCACATGAACTCTCCTGAGATCTGATGCTGTGTCTGATCTGTGAGCGACTCGGTCATAACTGTAAATGGGACAGTTTTCAGTATTTGTATGAGGCGAAATAGTTGCGGCAGCATCAGTGTCAGGAGCCTGCACGCTCTGATGCTGCGTTACTGTAGCACAGGGAGAGAGATGAAAAGAGCCAGAATGGCGGGAAGCAGCCGAGAGCGTGTCCCTGGGGGCCGGTAATTGGTCAGGGCGGAGGGGAGTTCAGGGCCTGCTTTTGTCCTGCTGGTAATGGGAGATGAGAGCTGAGGTGCCGGGCCTGTGGCGACGGCCTGTCACAACTGATCAGAGAAAGAGGTGCAGGGGCACGTGGGTGCCCTCTCTTTCTCTCTTTCTATCCGTCTCTCTTTCCATTTCTCTGTCTGGAAGATGAGTTTCGGATACCTCTCCTCTCCTGAAGGGACAGGGCTTAACTCGTAGTTGAAGTGTTTCTCGCCAAAGCTTTTGGGCTGGCTTCTCTTTTCCTTCCCACAGTATTTCCAGTCTGTTCCTATCACTTTCCCCGTCCTCACATGGGCAAACAGTGGGGCATTAAAGATCTCTTATCCTCTCCCTGGGCGAGAGCGCTGCAAACTGGGCACTTAAAGGCAATATTTCTCCACTTTCCCCTTTTTATTTCTCTTAAAGTCAAAACTTCAAGGGTAATGCAGCTTTTTAGGGTTTCTAGGCGTAAAGTGAGAAGGCAAATGTGATTGTGGAGCATTAGGTATTAACACTAGAGTATTGCTGTGGGAGGGAGGAAGGGGGTTTTGATCATAGAGCGATAGAAAAACGGGAGCCCCAGGGGCTATGCCTTAGGAAACGTCTGAAACGCTTAAGAGGCCTTTTTGCTCTTCCAGTAATGGAATGAAAAAGACTGGATATCATAATGTGTGTTCACCACGCACAAAAAACCCCAAGCCTAACTGGAATGTAACACGGGCCTTCGCGCCTTACAGTACTGCGGGAGTGGATGTAAGCGATGTTCACATTGAGCTGTGAGCCTCTGAGCGCGTCTGAGCTGAGCGTTTGCGCGGTTCTGCCTCTTTCGTCTGGAATTCTGCTCTTACGAAGTCCCTCTTCCGCCGCGAATGTTTGCTGAACTATTTGTTCAGCTCTCAGCAGGGCCGGTCCCCGTCTGCTACTCTGCAAACTCATCCTGTCCTTTCATCTGCTTCCCCTGATCAAAGCTCATTAACACATCTGAATGAGGGGGGCCGTCCCTACTAAAGCTAATACCGAGAGGCTGAGCCTGTCGCTGAAGTGAAGATGGTCACCGGGCTCCCAGACTTTGACTAAAACTCCAGCAAAGAGGGCCTCCTCTTTGATATGTTGTTTTCCTTTCTTCGTCAGCCATCTTTGATTCCTCGGGTGATCCGCCTCGCCCGCGCACAGCTGCCTGCTTTGCTTGTTGTTCTTGGCACGGCCTTAGCTAGCTAACGCACCCGCTCCTGGCTTTTTCTCTCGGCTGCTTGGAGAGGACGTGCCACTTCAAACAGCTTCAAGATGGAGCCGACATTAATGTTGCTTAACTTCCATTTTAACTCGCTGGGCCCGGTGCGGATGTGCTTGTGTGTTTATTGGTCCTCTCTCTCCCTCTCTCACTCTCTCTCAGAAGGAAACAAAGACCCCAAGGTTACCTGAAACAGCTACTGATCCCGTTCCAGGAGCTGAATTCCTTTTTTCGTGCCTTTCCACTCCTCACCACCCCACGTCTGCCAGGTGCGGTCCTGCCTGACCTTGACTGTTTGTGGAGATTATATATTTACCAGCCCCTCTTGATAACCGCTGTCTTGTCTCCCTTTTCCGTATCGCTCACTTTCCCACAACAAAGCTGCATTATTCCCAAACTGTGCTTTCTCTCCACTGCTGGATTACCCAGCGGGTGGATAAGCCAGAAGTGGAGTCAGCTAATAGCTTTAAGTAACACACACCTGCTCACAGCGAGTGTGTGTAGGTATGTGCAAGTTACAGATCTCGGCGCTTCGTAACCTGTGATCATTTCGGCAAATGCCCGTCATGTGTTTTGGATGAGACGTTGATGTTAAGAGAGTGAACGTGGTGAAATCGATGATTAATTTGGTGCACAATGAGGCGTTTGGCCAAAGAAACTTTTGGCATCCACTCAAAGCAACTGTTTGAGGTGAAACTGTTGGCTGTGGTGAATCTCTTGATTGTGGGAAAATGAAAATGTGTCACAGAGGCTGTGTGTGGCTCATGTTTCACTTTCGCGTTGGAGCTGACATTCAACTGTGTATATATAAAGGTTAAATAAATTAGACGGGCGATTAAAATGTCACGTATTTTGAGTTTGAGTGGCCGTAGCGGCATCATTTTGAGCATTACGTCACCTCTCTCTGAGTGTCGCTGTTGTTAGAATAAGAAAGAACGATCGTACAACCAGCAGAGTGACATAAACGTAGAGGTAACCTGTAAAGGTTAACTGATCACCTCTGCGGTGTTCACTCCACCTTTGCTGTGTAGAATTATGTGTAGAATCATGTGTAGAACTCACCTGTGTGATTGGCAGTCGTTAGCTGCTGTGCTCCCCCTGTAGTGTGATAATGTGGCTGGCAAATGTGTGATGAGGGGTGTGGGGGTTAGATTGGATGCTCTGTGTGTGTGTGTGTGTGTGTGTGGTGTTGGGGGGGACGGTTACCACGGAAATGGATGTGTTGGCCTCATCAGCGGGCTCCCAGCTGGTGAGGGCTCGGAAGCGCGTCTTGGCAAGCACGCGGTCAGGGGGGAGTTTGCATCTGTGCAGCCTTGGCTCTCAGCTGGAGGGGGGTGGGGGAGGTTGGGGGCCCACACGTCAGGTCTTAAAGGGGACCCACCCACTGCCATCATGGCTGAAATAGAAAAAGGGGAGAACAGGAGCACCTATTCAAATCAGCTCACTGCGACGGGTCACTCGGATGCTATTTTCAGTGCACTATTTGGAACGTTCTGGTTAGCAACTGGTGTAACTAAGCAAATAACTCGAGGCTTAGAATTCCAGACCCAAATTTAGTAGCAGACTAGCAGTCTGTTTTAGCAATCTTAGTCAGACTTTGCTGTTCATGAGGTTACATGACTCCTACATAAGCTCATCGTGACATGATATATAACCTATACACACAATATTTTACTGTACTGGTTATAAGGCTACTTAACACCTACATAAGCTCATCATAACAATAGACATAAACATACACAAACAATAATAAAGGCTTATTCTAATGAGCATCATCTGTCATAAATGTTGCCAATATTGATAGAAAATAACTACAGCAGCCTCTGTGATGAATGACAGCTGTTGGAATAACCTTACAAATGTTTATGTAGGTTAAGATGGCTTGACTGATTTATGTAGGTGACATGTAGACCCATGCACGGTACCCTACATTCGTAAGAATTCTGGTTCTTCAAGGGTTTTTTTTTTTTTAGTAAAGAACATTATTATATACAGTGTAGCTCAAAGAAGCCTTGGCATGATTACAGAATTCTTTGCATGGTGATGTATATTGTTCTAAGCCTTTTAAAATAGGTTCTGTATAATACTAAAAGGGTCCCTTTTATCCTATTATTACAAGCCTGTCATTGCAACAGTAGCAGAACCCATTTTGGTGCTGTACAGAACCCTTTTCAAAAACCTTCTACTGTATATAGAACCAACGACAACACCTCGCTGGGGTTGGGCAGGCCATGCTTGTGCTGCCCCTGACAAAATGCCACCCTGGGCGACTGCCCATACAGCCCATATCAGAAACCGCCACTGTTCATCAACTTTTTGACCCTGTACAGAACCTTTTAATCACGTAAAGGGTTGTTTCAGTGTTCATGGATTTAAATGTAACAATTTTCTCCAAAAACGAGATCATGAAAAAGTTTGTGTTCATAATTTTTGTTTTATATTCATTACATGTAAATTGACATATTTTAAACATTTTTCGTTTGTGTTGAGTAGCAATTTGATCAAACTACAATATTTTTAATATCCTAATAATTTGAGATTTGCAATTTTTGATTTCAAGTCAAACTGATTGACATAAAAATTTAATTGAAGTGTTACTTTACATAATAAATATAAAATATGACACAACCCTTTTGAATAAAATTATGAACACAGATGATCTTGTTCCTGATATTCTAATTTTGTAATGTATATGTAAATGTTACTATATTGATAAAAAATTATATGACGTCCCAAACCACACTGTCATAGGAACAAATCCAACATTTTGGATTTAATGTGATATTACAGTCATCGCCCAGAACTGAAATGGTAATGACACATGACATTCTAGATACATTTATTGAAAACATCTTGAATTTTTGTTTTAGTGCATTGAGAGAACTCTTTTGGGAAAATTCAGGGAATTCAATGCTTGGAATTATTCACGTAACAGCTGCAGGACACTAAATGTACATTTTTCATAACTTATGATAGATGACTGATTATATTTCAGAAATGATATTTTAAGCATGAGATGCTAATTTCATTCACATATTAATGCAGAAATAACTAAATTAAAAAAAAAAGTATTTTAATTATTTTTTAATGATTATATTGATGCTGTGAAAAAAAACAAAACTTAGTTTTTGGGGATTTTTAGTTTTCTGCATAATGTGAGCTCAGCAGATATCATTTACACGGTGTCAAAACTACAGGACCAATTTAAATGCTTATAAATGGTCATAAATTAAGTCACTTTATATAACTTTACAATGAAAGTAATGAAGTTTTTTTATGGAGGTGCTAGTCCATTTTTTTTTTTTTGCCTTGTAGCCAAGCTTCAGGTTTTTGAATCTGATGTGCAGTGGAGTGACATGGGAGAAGTTGGGCTGATTGAAGACCAGCTGAACAGCTGCATTCTGGATCAGCTGCAGGGGTCTGATGGCTCACATAGGAAGACCAGCCACGAGCAAGTTGCAGTAGTCAAGTTTTGAGGGTCAGAACAATTGTTTTTTTTATGCTCATATCTTAATTGATCGGCAATTGAAAACATTAATGGAGTTCCTTTGCTTCTTTTATGCTTTACACCTGTTTATCATTGTTGTCACTTTTCTTTCCCTTACCATTGTCACTGCTTTCATTTGTGTTTCTTTTCCATTTTCCCGTATTACATCCTCTTCCTCCTCCACTCTCTTGTCTCACCCTTTCTCCTTTCTTCTCCCCATGCTGTCCATCCACTGTAGGGGTTCATGTCCTACAGATGCCTCATCTGCTCTGTCTTTATTTGATTTCTCTCCCTTTGCAGCCCAGGATACGTCCTATTCAGGAAAATTTGTGCACACCTCCTCATCTCTTTGTGCTGCCAGGGGTGAGGGCTTCATGCTGTGAACTGCCTGGAGCCTCAGGTTCCGCTCCGAGCAACTCTTTCGTGTCGCACTTCACCAAGTGACGTGACATGCTGGAGTGTGAATGGAGAGGAACTTGATACACACCTCAACCACTGGTGAGACAGGAGGTCTCTGCTCTTTTGGCATGGAAAGTGTTTGCATGAGGCTGGAGTGTGAGCACACTCTGGAATTGTGATACATGACCTCTGACCTCTTGACTGCTTTGTGGTAACATTCAGGACACTGCTATATGTTTGGCATTCTGCCGCTTGAGTTAACAAAGTTAACTGCTCTGATTCTCAGTGTGAATTGTGAGTCATGTAATTGACAATCTTATAACAGTCTCAGAATTATGGATATACAGTATATCAAATACATATGCACTAGCATTCAAAAGTTTAGAATCACATTTTAATGATTACTGTTTTTGTTTTTTGTTTTAGTTTCTTTAAAAATGCATTAAACATTTATAAAACTTGACTTATATTCCATTATTCACATAATGATTCATTGGGTAGTTATTTGGTTTAGGATTTTGTATATTGCTTTTTTGGCTAAATATAGTGTGGGAGCGTCAGATTTATGTGTTGTTTAATGTCTGTATACATTTCAGTACAACATTTGGCTGCTAGAGGGCAAGCTGCACTATAGGATGGGTCATGACATTAGTAAGATGTATATATGCATGTGCTGAGTGCTAAAAATTAATACATATTTTGAGCATTTATTTTGTGATAATGGAGATAAAACGAGACAGTAGAGGCTGAAGCTTTCAAAAAAGGAAATCTTCACTCAAATGATATGATGATTCATACCTAAACACAGGAGGGACATTCCACAAGTCCACTGTGTGTAATTCGTTGTGTGTAAATTGTAAATTAAATGTGTATATTGCCAGATTGGAATTATTTTTTAACATTGTCATTATTTCAGATAATCATAATTATTTTCCAAAAATGCTGTCTTTCAGTCACATGTTTATTTTGCAATGAACTGAAAGTGATTTTTTCATCAGTGATGTTGAGTTCAATTAATGAAAATAAAATAAAACAATTAACTAAAACATAGTTTTATTAAAACTTATATTCTAATTGTTGGTGTCATTAAAGCTTCAGAGGGCAGTAATGTTTGTTAATTTGTACTCAAGTTGTGTTTGTGGTCAGACAGTAAGTAGGACAACTGATCAGTTCATTTGGTCAATTTAGGCTTGTACTGTATATTGCTCACAGTAAAATTAAATTGTTAATGACAATTGTGAGCTAAAAATGTATAATTGTAACAGGCCTATATGAAGACATATTCTGTAATGAAGCTGAAACACTTAAGACTGATTCGACACATCAAATGTAGACAAACTCACTCAGAGGTTTTAAACTGAAATAAATAAATAAGTTAATTAATTAATAAACAACATTCAGCACTGGGAGCCTCTTACGTAGCAGCTAGCCATATAGCTAAAGCTAGGAAGCCTTTCACTGTTGGAAAAGTATTAATTATGCCTGCTGCCATGGATGTTTGCCATAGAAGTGGAGGTTAAGATGATGTTCTGGACATGAACAGACTTCAGGTGTCACTGTCTCATGTTATAACCCTTGCTAGGACAATCATATTGCAATAAATCAGATCCAGATCCCCATCTGTTGGAAAGCTATTGGTGCCTTGTTTTGTTTTATAAGCATTTATGATTGTTTATATAAGGTAAATATGTGCTATGTACTTTCTAGAATCGAAACATTGCTAAACATACGATACATGTAACCATGATTTGTTTGATTGTTGTTTGAAGATTTAAGACTATTGTGGCGAGCCAGTAAACTTATCGTGCTTACAGTTTCCCCAGTTTAAAGTAGTTATATAAATGGTCAAAACCACTATGTCTGAGAAAACAGAATATCAGAATGTTCATTGTGGATTACTGCTAAAGCTCCACAGCCCCAGAGTGGTATTCGGGCACCCCTAGACAATAGAAGGCATTTTAAGATATTTCAAACCAATATTTCATGTTCACACCAAAAGTTATTGAAAGATATTTATGGCATATAATATTTGTTTACCTCATTCTTGGCCAAAGATTTGATCACCACTTTGCAAATACAGTGGTAACCCTACTTACGAGTTTAATTTAAATTTCATGTCGTCAACAAATCCCAAAAAAGTTGGGACAAGGCCATTTTTCCCACTGTGTGGCATCCCCCCTTCTTCTTACAACACTCAACAGACGTCTGGAGACAGAGGAGACCAGTTTCTCAAGTTTAGAAATAGGAATGCTCTTCCATTCATGTCTAATACAGGCCTCTAACTGTTCAATCG